>APFE030261021.1:58075-84635 GCA_000404065.3 Pinus taeda | reverse complement strand
CATCTATTTCTTTCCTAGCATCACAACAACATGTAACATAAGACATAAATTGTAAACAAATACTGACTCTGCCCCGCAGGGAATATTATATGTAGACTACACATAATTAAGGGGTCTCAGAACCCACTATCTTCAAGGATCAATTCAAGCTCTCAAGGCTTTGGCTATGGCTTTAATTTATCATCCAATTATTCTACTATTAATTATGCATTTGGCTATTGTTCTGAAACAAGTCTGTTAAGACCTTCCACATTGCATATGGAGTCTCCTTCCTATGGAGGTTCAAGAAAATATGATCTTGAACTCCTTCTAGTAAGTTCCTTCCTTCCTTGGCTACATTCTTCTTCCACTCTGCTAGATTATGTGCATCTACAATTGTTGGTTTCAGAGCATTTTTATCAATGTTTTACTTTAATCCATTATCTTCCATGACTTCTTCCATTTGTTCCTTCCAAGCAATGAAATTTGAGCTACCCTCAAGGGAATACTCAAGCCTCATACCATAAGACGCCATCTTGATCATGCTGCTAGCTTTGGAGAATAGATATGAAAAACTCGTTCCTCGTGCAATGACAAACTCATATTCATCTCTTCTATTGTGATTTTAAATCTGATACCATGTAGAAATTCTTTATAGATTCAAACTATTAATTGTAATTTACTAAAACAATAGACTTGAATCTACTCTAGTAATTGCAAAAACAATTAACGATCATGAAATCATGAATCATACAAGAGAAGTAATTCAATCAACACATTACACAATGATTTCTTGGGGAAGTCCACAACTAAAAACCCATGTTATCTGTATATTGCATTGGTCAGAAAATATGAGAAGATTAGAATGCTTTGCTGAAGCTCGAGCAACCTCTGAATTATCTCTATCTATCTCACTACTTCCTAAACAAGCCTAGGTTAGTACTTAACCAGATTTTGGTTCTCCCAAGTCCCTATTTCCTTGAGTTCTTTCCTTATGAAATAACCCCTATAAATTATGGAAATTCTTCATCCACAAATACACAATACATTATAGGCCTTCTTCTGACTGCATGCACCACTTGTACAATTCAGATAATTATACAACTAATAGTACACTACCCTTGAACTCCAATATCAACATTGAAACTCATAGATCACACATGCATTCATTATTTATGGCTGAATCATTACTTAATTGGTTGAACACTAAATTTTCTCTCCATTGCTGGACCCCCTACTAGTTCCTCCAATAGTTGGAAATAGTTTAACTGACATTAACTCAGTTAAACTAAATTAATTAATTACAACTCAAAATAAACTCAATTAGGGCTCCTATAAAGTAATATCCACTCTACATGACTCAAGTTAGACAATCAACTAGAATTAATTGAACCAACTAATTCAAACTAACTTAGTTAACTCGTACAAGTTGTCATGTGATGCGGAATTACAATTTCTTCTAATTTAACTTAAGGGAAAATTAAATTAGAATATTTTTTGGTGCCATTTTCAACGCAACACCATTGACAACCAAAACATACTGCTCATAGAGGTTTATAACATAGCTTGTTGCAGTATTTACAAAAACCACTCCTGACAACATGAAAAACTATCACTTCCCGAAGCTTTATAACACAACTTAGGAAGATATTTACAATAACAACCACATATACTTATGCACATTTTCTTCAACCAAAAAATAACCATACCATCTATGGAGCTTTATAAATATATTTCGATACAATATTTATAATAATATACATATGCACATTTTCTCTAACCAACAAATAAAAGGATATGATGCTTGCATCCACAACAAGGGACTCCAAAGGCTGACACATCCATGTTCAAAGTAATACCAGGATTCACCTACTTGCTAGGAAGTATAGATTCCATTGCCAAAGTTAAACATGAGAGGTGTGCATGTACAGGAGATATGCACATATACGGAAACTATGTATATATGAGTATATGTGTATCTTCTGTATATGTGCATATCTTCCGTGTATGTGCAGCTTTCGTATATGCGTATCTTCTATATATGTGCATCTTTCATATATGCACATATCTTCCATATATGTACAACTTTTGTATGTGCACAACTTCCATATATGTGCTTATATTCCCTATATGCATAGATCTCGTATATGCGCATATCTTTTGTAAATGCACAACTTTTGATATGCACATATACAGAAGAAGTGCATATATGGAAGTCACACAACTTCTATATATACACATATTTTGTATCACATATCTTTCGTATATGCATATGATACCACCTACCGCTGGAGAAATGTCAAGGTGTCATTCAATCCTCTCCATTCTCTGGTCCAGGATGCCCATACGGTTCTCGTGTCAGTCTAAGATATTCTATCCCAATAAAAACTTAATATTCCAGTAAAATTATATAGTTTGCATGTATTGGTCAAATCGTCTAATTGTGTGTCCTATATCTAGGATGCAATAAGCCCATTCTATCGTAATCTTAGTGTTTGAGAGAGTAGTTCTATGAGAGGATGCCTCTCCCTCAAATCAAGAGAGTTCTTCCTAAACATTAGCTGGTGTAATCTCCCATAAGTGAGATGCAAACATAAAAACATACCTTCTATAAATAATTTCACAACAATAGATATCCAACATCTACATTACTTTGGGCAATCCATTTTTTATAATGTGATTTCAGATATTTAAATTGAAGTTCCCAATTAAACTGACACGTATTCTCATTAAGAATTTGTACTACTATGCAACGAATGAATTCTTGTTGCAGTGATGAAAATCTTTGTTGTTATTATTGGAATTTAATTTTTTTGTTGAAATTGATTCAATACACCACAGGGAAGGTTACATTAAATAAAATAGTTTCTCCATATTTCAGTATCATATATATAGAATAGTCACGGTGTCATAGTAATTTTCTTAGAATATTTCCTCTTGAAAGTCTTTGAAATTGTTGCAATGCTCACAATATATATATGAATTTTATTAATGTAAGTTATAATGTATGAATGTTAAATGTATTTATTTATTTTTATAGATGTTAATCTAAAATACATGATTGATAATATATATATATATATATATATATATATATATTAATATATTTTATATATAATATCATGTATTTTAGATTATATATATTATAATATAATTATATTATATATAATCTAAATACATGATTTATATATTATTATATTATATATATATATATATATATAACACATCTTATGTATGACAAATATTTTAAACAAAATGAAATATACCTACTTGTTATTGGTAACTTTTCAACGAAACAGATCAGCAGCTTAACATTAATAATTTGATTAGTCTAGGTGTTACAAAAGGTTCGGAAAAATAAAGATTGTACGTAACTATTATTATTATTTATACTTCTATTAAAAAGTAAATATTTAAATTAATTTAATTACTAAAAAAATAAAGCATTGCTATGTAGCTATTAATATTATTTAAAACTTCTTATTAAAAAAAGGTATTTAAATTAATTTAATTAAGAGGCAAGGGTTACAATTTCTTTAACTTCTTTTTGAGGTTAGTATCTCTTTATCCTTGGGAGTTGGTCTTCATCCTCAAGGATGGTCGGCCTCATCTTGCACTCTCAGTTTTTCCATGACCCTAGACACTTTTTTTTTCAATAATAGGTTTCAACAATATTAAAGATTTTTTTCCCACTTGGATCATCAAATTGTGTGCACTTCACCTCCTCCAAAATACGGTCCTCTTGAATTTTTTTCTCTTTTCCTCTACTTGTTACTCAATTTTTCCATTTTTCCAATTTTGTTCTCTTTCCCTCTACAAACTCTCTAATTCTTCCATTTTTCCTTATGTTTCCATAGAACATTAGCTATGCTAGTGTTTCTCTTCATATGAAGAATGATGAGAGGGATGAGTAAAGGAGGAAGGTCATTCTTAGGAAACTCGTTTTCTTCTTCCTCTCTCCTCTCTATTGTAGGGAATCTCTTTTCTTGTAAGCTAAAACTCTCTATAACACCTAATGCTAACAACCCAAAATTTCTCTATCTTTGTCACCAAATGGGTTACACTAAGCATAACTAAAACTTTATCTAAAATCTCAAAAGATCATGTATCTTGGCACATCCAATAACCAAACTATGATAATTGAAGATATAAGGAAAAATATCCAAAGATTGAAGGGAGATTATAGTAACCATAGGCCTCACACACAATGTAACTATTGAATTCTACATATAGTAACCATATACCTCTTATCTACTTATTTTTAATCAATTAATATATAGTATTATTAGCAATTAACATAATATCAAACATTTAATTAATGTATATAAAACATAGTAAATGTATGCATATATCTTGATTACAAATCTTTTATATATCTAAACATTTATATTTTAATTATCTAAAATCTTTTCAATAATTAAATGTAATAAATACAAATAAATTTATTACTATATAGTTCACTGGGTTTTGGATACATGGTGACATAGTAATATGCATATATCTTAATTAAAAATACTTTATATATCTAAACCTTTATATTTTAATTATCTAAAATCTTTTCAATAATTAAATGTAATAAATACAAATAAATTTATTACTATATAGTTCACTGAGTTTTGGATACATATTCATATTCATAATCTTTAACATGGCATACTAACAAAATTACCGGTTAAAATGGATTATATGGTTTATATATATATATATGAAATGAAATTCTCCTTTTTTATTATATTTAATAGTTAGAATTCAAATTTAAAAGATTTTTTTATTATACATAAAACATTTATGTGAAATATCAACAAACAAATTAAAAGTAAATAAACAACTATAATATTGTACATTTATCTATATGTTTAAATTTTAAATACTTTTAAAATCTTCATATTATTAATTTGTTTTTTATTTTTCCTTCTCTTCTCTTTTTCTTTTTTTAATTTAAATATTACTTCAACATAATTTGAATATTGGAATTTTACGTAATTCACTTCTACCTATATATCTATATATATGTGTGTGTGCGAGTTTTCTAGTTGTTATAAGTAATATTCACTATATCATATAAATATTCAAGTAAAAGAAATATTTAATTACTCAGGAAAATTATAAAATAATTTTAAATCCACATTATTGTTAATATCAAATTAAATACATCAAGTATTATGTGATTTCCTTGTGTAAAGGATAGACATATCATGAATATCCATATGTTAATGAAAGAGTTAATAGAACGCCACGCGGGAGAACGGAAGGCAGATGTCTCAATCCCGGGAGGGGCAATCACCATGAAGGACATTTAGACTTGGCCGCCGGAGGTGAAGAGCATTCAAAGCTCTTCAATGCTACGTTGGGTTCAGGACAGAGGCCTAAGAAATAACAGGATGGCGGAGGAGGGATGGCGATCCCTCTACTGGATTCAATTTCTGCTACCTGGTGAGAAGGGATGGCCTGAGTTCATGCCCATTCTCTAGCACTTGCATCCATTTTGTGCCTATCTGCCTTTGATTGTTATCATGGGAAAGTGGAAGCGCTCGGGGGTGCATTCTTGCAGTGGTGATATTAGGCATCTAACCTGGTGCGTTTTTCCGTGGCATTCCGGGTTGCTTTCACCTTCTGTCCACTGTATTAGCAGTATGGCTCCTCAGTACAGAGCCACACCACGTCGGGGGCACCATCAGGGCCAAAGAAGTGGGGCTGGCAGACGAGGAAATCTAAGCCCACGGAGAATTTCCCCCCTCAATTGCGCCTCCCCATCCTCTAACAGAACAGAGGACTCCAAGCACTCCATTAGCAATTCGATTCAGTCAGCCAGGTTTCATTACCGCCGCAAAACCGATAGGCCAGTTATATCGATGCTAATTACGGTTATCTTTGAGGAAGAAGATGGGACGGAGGGCACTTCGGCGGAGGGCACTGGAGCAGAGAAATCTCCTGGGAATTCCAACATTTCCTCGCCTAGTTGGGGAAGGGAGGATAGCTCTTATTCCCCATATTCACCAAGTAAATTGGTTGAAGAGAGCTCTCCTGCGTCCACAGAGGAACAAGCTGAAGCCAGGGCGGAAATTGGCAGCATGTTAGACTTGAACAAGCCCAAAATGGTTCAAGATCAGACGATAATCCCCCAGGAACGGGCAGAAGCCACCACCTCTGCTCCTCAGCAGCAAGGAGAGCCCAAGCTGCCGGACTTTTACCTCGCCAACACTCTGTACCCAAAATTACCGCCAGGCATGAAGTTGGAGGATGTTCCAGAGGGAATGGAGATCTCTTGGGAGCCTCTGGATGAGTTCAAAGTCTACAAGCCGGATAATGATAAGTAAGTGGTCTTCCCCTGCTCTTTTTTGGAGGTATGCTAGTAACTTGCTGGAAAACATCTACGATTTTGGTGGTCACGTATATGGAAATGTTCGGTTATGGTCATGGTCATGGTCGTTGGGATAAGCACAGCTGGTTGCGGATATGACAGATGGTTTTGGTCGCTAGTTATGGTTATCGTTTTATGTTTGGTTGCTTGCTTGCTGGTCAGTCGGGTCTGGCCTGGTCGAAGTTTTGGTCGTGGTGTTACAGCGGTCATGGTTGTGGTCTCTGGCTCCTGCTCGGCGGATGGTGCCTGTTTGAATGGTCGCGGTTTCAAGGCCTGCAGCCTCGATTCTGGAATCGGAAACCCAGCAGCAGAAACCCCCTCAGAAATGATCTCTCCTATCCTCATCGTTCAGGAAATTCGGTGTTTTGTATTGATGCATTTTGAACATGAATTATCCACTCATTACTCTGCTATTGTAAAAGGCACTAGCCTCAGTGGTTCTATTAGTTCTGATGCAAGTTTGACAGAGAGCCGCAAGCTTCAATGGCGCTCTCAGAGGTTTCGCCCTCTTGTATATACTTTTTTTTTTTTAATATAATATAGTTTAGCCTTTGCGTAGAAAAAAAAAACATTTATCTGAAATATCAACAAACAAATTAAAAGTAAATAAACAACTATAATATTGTACATTTATCTATATGTTTAAATTTTAAATACTTTTAAAATCTTCATATTATTAATTTTTTTTTTATTTTGCCTTCTCTTCTCTTTTTCTTTTTTTAATTTAAATATTACTTCAACATAATTTGAATATTGGAATTTTACGTAATTCACTTCTACCTATATATCTATATATATGTGTGTGTGCGAGTTTTCTAGTTGTTATAAGTAATATTCACTATATCATATAAATCTTCAAGTAAAAGAAATATTTAATTACTCAGGAAAATTATAAAATAATTTTAAATCCACATTATTGTTAATATCAAATTAAATACATCAAGTATTATGTGATTTCCTTGTGTAAAGGATAGACATATCATGAATATCCATATGTTAATGTTTCAAGAAATTTCAGGTTGTTTTGCAATTCCATTAGCAATTGTGTTTCTAAAAGTAGTTTTTTAACACTCACATTTATGACTATGTTTCAAAATTAGTTTAGCTAGCTCATTATTAAAAAAATCATGAAAATGGGAAAGAAATTCTAAATGGCCTAGAAACCTAGTTGAATAATTTAATTTTATATTTTGAAAATTTGTTTTCATCATTGAAAAAAGGCCACTCTTATAGTTTTTAAATAATATTTAGATATTGTTTAAAATGAATATTTTAATAATTTCAATAACAAAATATTTCAATTATTGCACATAAAACAATTGCTAATCACATATTTAAATGGTTTATTGGGAAAAAATAAACTTTTGATGGACCCAATTCTCAATTATCTCATCCAGCTTTTGACATTTACTTGCTATAATTATATTTATGTGTATCACCATAAATAGTTGAATAGCATTACTTCATTACCAAGTGGAAAAATCTACCACTAAATCACTTATTTATTATATTTTTGTGTATCACAATAAATAGTTGAATGACATTACTTCATTAAGAAGTGGGAAAATCTATCGCTGAAGCATTTATTTATTATCTTTATTCCTAAGATTAACTAGGTCAATTGAAATTAGTCTATTTCATTTGTTATTAAAGTTCAAATAATATTGTAATACTAATAAAAAGTGATAGTATTTAACCATCAAGTATTATGGGCAACTTATTCCTAAAGATTATTATAAGCAATCATCTAAAATTCACTATTTAAAAACTTGTAATATATTACAAGTGCTTCATACTAAGCACATCTAGAAAGAATATTTTCTTTCTCTACTTGTTATTAAGTATGAATTTAATTTCAATTATCTAATTTTTGAAATGGTTTAAAATTCTAAAATCTAAATTTTTTATAATGAAAATTTAGCTAATTAAATAAAAGTAAAACTTTAAACAAATCTAATTATAATAGTAGACTATTAGGAAAACATTTTAGATTATTCATTTTGAAATAAATAATTAAAAAAATTTTTAGATTTTTTATTTTGAAATAAATAATAAGCGGGCCGAGCTACTTTAAACAATTAATAATAAAGCTTTAGTTACTTTAACAATTAAATATAATAAAAAATATTTCATTAAATTGACAATTTTTTTTAAATAAATAAAACGAGCTCTGTATTTGAACAAACATTAAAAAAAAAGTTCAGACTTTCATTTTAAAATAAGTCATGAATTAACTTTGTATTTTTGAACAATTTTACATTTGCCAAATTCTTACTGGACTTAAATAAAATAATGCAATATAAATAAAAATTACACTAGTATAGTCCACATAATCTAAACATAAAACCCCAAATGGAAAATATTCATATGTTAATAATTTTCATAGTCTAATCGGCAAATTCTTCTCAGTCAACAAACCCCAAAAATATTACATCTTAAAACTATGATTACCAAATGGATGTGTGATGGCACTTGAGAAAATTTGGTTTATCATCTTTGTTTAAGAATACTCTCACCTTGTAACTCTATCTATATGCTTTAAAACTAGTCTTCCAACAATAGCAGATCTCCAAAATTTATTTCAAACATAAGACCCAGTAAACATAGTCCAAGATCAATTAATTAATTAACAAATACAAGCTCAGGGTTCCTCTTGTTTACCATTCCAATTCCATCATTTTAATTGCTGCAAAAACATACACACATGTAGACTTAATATATATTTTTACTTTAATATTTATAACAAAAATCCACAACATTTTTCAAACGAGTTTAGCTACACTTCAATGTGACTTAGCAATGTTAATGATATTCATATCTACGGTGAGAATAACTTTGACTTTACAACAGTTCCCTTTGTTTTTTTAAACAGTAAATCATGACCATCCTTTGCTCAATCCAACGGGGCAAACTCATTCTCGTTGTTCCTGTCTTCCTATTTGACTTGACTATGGAATTTCCGCTCTGCTGAAGGCGTAGCTAGAGTTCCAAAGATTGAAACAATCTCGATCCATCACCAAAGCTAGCGCTAAAGCAAGATCAGTAAGCTATATACCTGAAGGCACCATCGCCTAGTCAGTTTGGCTTGAGTTCGAATCCCATTAAAGAACACAACAATATGAAGAAATTCAAAATACCTACCTGATTATAATTTAGTGCCTCTTCATTGGAATCCAATGCAGAAATAGTGCTCACAAGCTTGTTGTGAAATACAATAGCAACCTCTGGAGATTTTCCCAGGCATCAACCTCCATGGGATGTGAATCAGAAAGCCTGCGTCTAGATACCCTTCATTGCAGCCTGATTCAATGACATTAATTCACTGCAATCCTTGCTCTTTGGGCTCTCTAGCGTCCTTATCAATGGTAGGCAGTGTTCATAAATGAGACTTTTCTCTTCTAGAGACGGACATTCCAGGTTGATTGCTTCCCTGGTTTCCTTCGGTGAGGTGCAAGCAGGAGCAGAGCTGAATAAATTGGGGGCAGAGAATTCCATAAGCCCTTCCATTATTTTCCCTCTCCTTCCCCCACCACCATCAATAGCCACCCACCCACCATTTCATTTGAATTTTGAAAATTTACCGCTCAAGTTCTTGAGTTTGAAATCTTGTGGCATTCAATGGATATAGGTGGATAGTCTACATTAACTACATGATAGGCTTAGTTCGAAATGGTGTAGCTTTTCGAGAGAGTGTTGGCCAGAAAATGATGGGTTATATATGCACATACATACCCATGTGTAATCACCAGAGGTTGGAGATGGATGCATGGTCGGGTCGCGAGATGTAGCATGTAACATGTGATGGATGCATGGTCGGGCCGCGAGATGGAACATGCGATGATGTAAGGAGGGCTATAAGGACGTAGCATTTATGTTTCTATGGAGGTGGAAATAGCACTCGCCGTCTTTTTCTGGCCTTTCTAGGTGTGGGAAAATTAATGCCAACAATCGCTTTAAGCAAATAATAGTCATACGTCTTGCACACATGTAAATTAATGAAGTATTTTTTTTTTGTAGGTTGCATATTTTGTTTGCAGGTTAAAGGATATGGCTTAAATGAAGCTTTGAGCAGGAGTACAAATTCCCCATTTCTCTTTAAATTCCCCATTTCCCATTTTGTTTGCACGCTGAAGGACATGGCTTAAATGAACCCATTTCGCGACACATCAGAGAATTATAGTCAAAAGAGAATTTAATGAAGGGTTGGTGAAATACGTATGGTCAAGCATTTCTTCTGCCACTGAAATATGTACTTTGCAACATAGAAAAACATTTTTTGTACAATCATTGTTGTGTCTTGATGTTTTGTTGTCATATAATAATGTGTCAAAAATGTATGTTTTGAATATACATGTATGTAGAAGTATTTAGTTTAGTCAAAAGTGGAAGTTTGAGAGATGAAGAGGTTTAAAATCATGGAGCAATTTGTGGTGGGCAGGTAAAAACATCTTAGTTGCAGTTTTATAGTGAGTTATTGAGAAACTCTTGGTGAATTTAAATCTCAATAAGAATTCTTGTTTTACTTGGTGAAGCAACGATTACCTCAATTTATCATGAATGTATTTTCATGTGTTTTGAAATTAAAATATATTCATGTGTTGTCAAATTTGATGTTTAATTTTTAGGGCGCAACCACTCTAGTTCTCCAGTGCATTAAAATTTTCAGTTTTTAGCACCACTATGTTTTACTGTGAGTCAAAATTTTGAGTTTTTAGCTCCATTTTGGTTGCGAATTTTGAGTTTTTAGCTCCATTTTACTTGTGATTAGATACTGAAGTCTTGAGGGAGACTCCTATACCCCAAATATTTCAGATGGTATCATAGTGGGTGAAACTCTCTTAGTGTAAGAACAAGTGTTTTTACTAGGAGTTAAAAAAAAAAATTTTGAAGGAAGAATTTGTGAGCTTATTTACCAGCAAGGAGAAAGTTTTTTTATACTCAGAGATGGCATCATGCTTGACTAGTCCTCACATACCTCAATTTAATGGGAAAATTTATGATTATTGGGCTATAACAATGAAGATTGTGTTTATGATTATTGGGCTATAACAATGAAGACTCTCTTTTCTTCACAAGATATTTTGGATTTAGTGGAGAATGGGTCTCAAGAACCATTTGATGCAACAACATATAACGCCTTGTTACATACAACACCTTGTCACGAGGAAAAAAGGATTTGTTGATGGAAAACATGAAGAAGGATTCAAAAGCCCTCTTCTACATTTTTCAAGCAGTTCATGAAAGTATTTTCCTAAGGATTGTATCAGCAACAAAGTCAAAGCAAGCATGGGACACCCTCGAGATTACGTACCAAGGCATGGCAATAGTGAAGACAACAACGCTACAAATTTTGAGGAGAGATTTTGAGACAATTTGTATGAAAGAGTCTGAGAATGTAGACTCAATTATTACATAAGTAATTGGACTGGTTACTCAAATCATGTCTCATGGTGAGACACGAGGAAAGGAAAACAGTTGAGAAAAATTTAAGAAGTCTGCCAACAATATTTGATGCCATTATTGCGGCCACATAGGAGACAAAGGACCTCTCATAGTTTTCAGTGGATGAGCTTCATCTGATCTCTCATGAACATAGATTGGATAAAGAAACAAACTCCTCATTGCAGGATGTTTTAAAGACACAAGTTTCATTTGGTCGAGGTAGAGGCAGAGGAATATCAAATGCTAGAGGAAGAGGAAGAAGCCGACATAGAGGTGGAATAGGCATCCCTTCAAGCTCAAGTGGAAGGGGCAACGATAAAAATCTATGTCAAGGCCCAAGCCAAAATCAAGCACAAGGTCAGAGATATGCTAAATCTCAAGTTCATTGTCATTATTGTAAGAAGTATGGTCATTACGCAAATTAATATAGAAAGAAGCAACATAACATAAGTAACAAACTAAGTGCAAATTTCACAAATGAAAATCAAAACCAAAATAGCATGTTTTTAGCTTGTAAAGTAGCACAAGAAAAACAAAAGGATGTATGGTTTCTAGACTCAGGGTGCAGCAACTACATGACAGGGAACATATAAATGTTTTCTAATTTAGATGAAAGTGTGAAATCTGAAGTGACATTAGGGACTGATAGCAAAGTCTATGTCATGGGAAAAGGAAGAGTCAATATTCTAACAAAGAAGGGGGAGAAGAAGTACATTTCATATGTTTATTTTTTCCCTGGTTTAAGATATAACCTCATAATCATTGGGAAACTCATGCAAAAGGGCTACAATGTCTCTTTCAAAAATGACGAGTGCACAATTTTGGATAAGTCTCCAAGCAGTCAACTGATTCCAAAAGTTCATATGACAAGAAATAGGATGTTTCCCCTAAGGATAAAACCATATTTGAAGGAAGAAGGTGCACAAGCACAACTGTCAATGAATTCACAAGAGGATGAAAAAAAAGTTGCAGCTGTCACACAAGTAAAATTTCAAGCAGAGGTCAATGATGAAAATTGGTTATGGCATTTGAGATTTGGTATCTCAACTTTGGAGGCTTGAATTTGTTGCATAGGAAAGGCATGGTGAAGGGATTTCCACTCATAGGAAAACCAAACAACCTATGTGAAGAATGAATCTTGGGCAAACGACATAGAGAGACATTTCCAACAGGAAAGTCTGTAAGGGCAAAGACACTTTTGGAGATTGTCTATTTAGACTTATGTGGACAAATGTAGACACCATCAATTGGGGGTAGCTATTATTTTTTGAATTTTATAGAATATTATACAAGGAAGACATGGGTCTACTTTCTAAAACAAAAATGTGAAGTATTTGAGTGCTTCTGTCAATACAAAGCCCTTGTTGAGAAGCAAAGTGGACACTACATCAAAGCCTTTAGTACTAACATAGGTGGTGAATACATCTCAAATGACTTCCTTTGATTTTGTAGGGAGCATGGTATTCACAAGCAGTTTACAACAAGGTATATACCTCAGCAAAACAGTGTCATAGAATGAAAAAATAGGACCATTATGGGAATTGAAATGAATATGTTGAAGGCAAAGCATTTTCCAAATCACCATTGGGCTGAAGTTGTCGCTTGCACATCATATATCATTAATAAGTGTCAAGAATATGGTTCCTGAAGAGGCATGGAGTGTAAAAAAGCTTAGTGTCACTCACAAGGAATTGTTTAGATGTGTTGTATGCACATGTCCCAGATGAATTAAGGAAAAATTTGGACAACAAGGGGGAGAAATTCACATTTTTTGGATATAGTGACGTATCCAAGGCACACAGGCTCTATAATCCATCAACCAAGGTCATAATCAACAGAGATGTGTAGTTCATAGAAGAGGAAGCATGGGATGGAAGTTTGGAGAAGACAATCAATGTGAAAACATGTATACCAGATGAAGACAAATATGAATTGACCGCAACAAGCAATTCCTCAACGGTGACTCCTCCTACTCCTATTCAAGCTTAACAAAGCAGTTAAGAGGAAACATCATCAACAAATAATATGACAATACTGCGCATTCAAGCAAGTACTACTCCAAGCACACCACAAAGACCTACAATAACATCTACCTCAAGCACAACATCAAGTGATATGTCAAACCCATCTTCCACAAACATAAGAAGACAAAAATTTAAAAATTTAAGTGAAATTTATGAGCAAGATGAAGTTGATAGTAGCCCTAGTCTAAATTCCTTATTTACATTGTTTTGTCATGTAGATGAGCCAATCCATTTTGAGGATGTCTTCAAAGAAGAAAAATGGGTTGTGGCAATGGATGAAGAAATAGAAGCAAAATAAAAGAATGAAACATGGGAGTTAGTGGACCTTCTGCATGGAAAATAAGTCATTGGAGTGAAGTGGGTCTATAATACCAAAAGCAACGCTGAAGGAAAGATTGAAAAGCATAAAGCAAGGCGAGTTGTCAAAGGATACAAGCAGCAACATGGAAGATATTATGTGGAGACATTTGCAACAATTGTGAGGATGGAGACATTACATACAGTGTTGTCGATTGCCGCGAATCATAAATGGAAATTGTATCAAATGGATGTAAGATCAATGTTCTTGAATGGTGTGCTGAAAGGGGAAGTGTATGTTGCGCAACCACCTGGTTATGAGGTAGAAGGCCAAGAATACAATGTGTATAGGTTGAGGAAAACCCTTTATGGGCTGAAGCAAGCAACGCGTGCATGGTATAGCAAGATAGCTACGAACTTGTTGGATAACTGCTTTGACAAATGTGACGGTGAGCCTACTCTCTACATCAAAGAGAGTGACGGTAAGCTTGTTATTGTTGTTTTCTATTTGGATGATTTTATTTTTACATAGAATGATGATTTCCTCATCACTGATTTCAAAGAAGTCATGAAAAGTGAGTTTGAAATGACTAACTTGGGGTTGTTAAGGTATTTTTTGGGCATGGAAGTGAAGCAAAAAGAAAATGGTATTTTTATTTCTCAAGCAAAGTATGTAGTAGACATTTTGGATAGGCTTAATATGTAGAACAACAAGCAGCACCAACTCCAACTTTCATGGGGTTGAAGTTGAACAAAGAAGATTGCAGCAACAATGTCA
This sequence comes from Pinus taeda, assembly GCA_000404065.3. Taxonomy (NCBI): domain Eukaryota; kingdom Viridiplantae; phylum Streptophyta; class Pinopsida; order Pinales; family Pinaceae; genus Pinus; species Pinus taeda. Next base: position 69,754 of record APFE030261021.1, on the reverse strand, counting down.
ATCCAACATTATTCAAAAGTATGGTGGACATCTTGATGTATTTGATAGGAACTAGGTCGGATCTGATGTATGTAGTAAGCCTGGTGTTAAGGTTGATGGAGATACCCAAAGACACACATTGGAAAGAAGCCAAAAGGATCTTAAAGTATGTCAATGAGACAAAGGAGTATGGTATTTTTTACATCGCAACAAAGGATTTTAGGGTGGTTGGTTACACTAACAATGACTGGGCAGGAAGTGTCAATGATAGAAAGAGCACATTAGGATATGCTTTTCATTTAAGTTCGGGAGCCATTCACGGGTCTCCAAGAAGCAATCGATAGTGTCATTGTCAACAAAATAAGTTGAATATGTCGCCGTAACAACAACAACGTGTCAAGAAGTTTAGATGGGAAGAATGTTGAGGGATTTATGCCACGACCAAGAGAGAACAATAATTATTTTCTTCGACAACAATTCCGCAATTTGATTATCAAAGATTTTTTATTTTGATAAGAGGTTGAAGCACATTTATGCTAAATATCATTTTATTAGAGAATTGATTAACAAAGGTGAAATTCTGTTGCAACACTAGAGGTTGCAGGAACAATTTACAGACATTTTGACAAAGCCATTCGCATGTGAAAATTTTGTTTATCTCAGAGATTGTTTAGGAATTATCAATGGAAACAGTTGTGATTAAGGGGGAGCGTTGGAAAATTAATCCCAACCATTGTGTTAAATAAAATGACAACAACCATACCCGTTGTACACATGTAAATCAACCAAGTAGATCCTTTTGCAGGTTGCAGATTTTTTTTGCAGGCTAAAGAACATCACTTAAATGAAGTTCTGAGCAGGAGTACAAATTCCCCATTCTGTAACACATCAAATAATTAAAGTCAAAAGAGCATTTAATGAAGGGTTGGTGAAATACGTATGGTCAAACATTTATTCTACCACTGAAATATGTACTCCGCAACATAGAAAAACATTTTTTATACAATTACCCATCCTGTGTCTTGATGTTTTGTTCTATCATGCATTAATGTGTCAAAAATGTATGTTTTGAAATATTAGTTACATATTTTACACCAAGTTACTCCGCAACTCCTGCTGAATGTAAATCTCAGTAAGAATTCTTGTTTTACTCCATTTATCATGCAAATGTATTTTCATGTGTTTTAAAATTAAAATCTATTGATGTCTCATTTTTACTGCGCAACCACTTTGTTTCACATTTTTCTACAGAAGTTTTTGAGTTTTTAGCTCAATTTTAGTTGTGATTTGATCTCCACAACTGAAGTCTTGAGAGAGACTCCTTTGCCCTAGATATTTCATTGGTGGAGGGTGGTTGATTGGTAGTGTGTTCCATTTCTAGGTGCGTAGTGATGAGTTTGTTTTGATGGTCCTTGGTGTGGATCAAAGATAACCTCAGGGGTCTAGACTTCACCTTGGCCATCAACATGAAGACAAGTATGCGTTCCTTGCATGCCCCTGTTCAGGTGAAGGAGGAGGCTTCCCGTCTCGAGGTAGGGTCATCTGTGTAGGACAACATCCAAGATGGCAGTCTAAACGCTGACGGTGTTAACAATAGCCGGGGTGTTGGAATTGTGCGTGATGTTGGGCATGGGTATCATGGAGGATGTAGTGGGCAAAGCTCTTCGATCGGTTCTGCGGTTGGCAAGAGTAATAGGGCTCCAGTTCAAAGTGGCAGTGGAGTAGACTGCGAGCATAGGGGAACATGATGTGGCCGAAGCTCGAGCTCACGAGGGTGGAGCATCAATCTAGATGGTGCAGGGTTAGCTTGACGCGCAACTGCTAGGCATGTTGGGAGTTCCATGACATTGCAGATGATGGTTTGATCGGTCATAAACCTGTTGGGATTTCATGATAAGGTCTCGAGGGAAAAGCACAAGGAAGTCATAGCCAAGTTGGAACAACTCCACTATTTTCAATGGCATGTTTGCGAAATAATTATGGTTGTCTGGTGTGAGCAAAATCTATTGATGAAGAAAGTGGAAGAGCGGGAAGCTTGGTTTGCTCACTTTGAACAACATGTTAACTATTTGTATTGTCCTCCTCCTTTGAGAACGGGGCCAAATAATCCTGCTTCAATAACTTTTGATGAGTGATTATGGTAATCGGTGTCTTTATAGTTCTTTTCGTTTTTTTTGTATTCTAAGACCTATAATGCTGTGGATCTGTTCATTGGGCATTTTGCTTTTTGTATGTAGCATGCTAATAACAATAATCAAGAAACCTACTGGACATGTGACCACATACATTTTAACATCTTTATATCTTCTTTTTGAATTTAATGAAAAAATATTCAACTAAAAAAGAACCAATGTTAATTATCTTAAAATTTTGATCGTTGAATTTTTAAAAATTAAAAAAAAAAAAATTCTAATAAATTTTATTTCTTGTTAACTTATTTTCATAAATAAAATTATATTTATATTATTAAATATTAAATATTTAAGTTAATTTTCCTTTATATAATAAAATTATAATCTTTAATCAAATTTAAAACCCAAAATTCAAAATCACTTTTGACCAAATAGATATAATATTGGCAAGTTCACAGTCAATAACAATAACAATTGGACCTTCCGGATCCGGGTGACGTCTCGGCATTCAATGGTTTTCATGCAGCTTAATGAACCCAGGTACTGCCACCTGCAAAGCAGTGTGGCATCCCAAATCACAATTGATCGCGAAGGGAATGTTTTTATGGTTGCACGACAAGGCAGGTCGGCGCCATTAATGCAGGACGCGCCTCGAAGCTCCTTGTTGAGGGTTAAATAGATGGCGTTTCCATACGTTTATTCCACTTCCAGTGTTCAGGTCTCTCATTCTAGGTTTAGTTTTCAATTATGGTGTGAAGGTGAGAGCGCGCCCGCCTTAAGAGGCAAGATTCAGGCTCGCTCGGGTCTGAATTTGCAGCACCTCAAATTCACCTGTGCGCTCCACAGAGGAACTCGTTCAGTGGCTTGGGGTAAGTGGTTTGTTATCTATAATATCAGTTTTGTCTGTGTTGCTTCTCGGTCTCGGGCCTCAATTGTCTACACTTACGAGCCTCGGGTTCAATTGGGTCATTCCTTTGGTTTTAGGCTCTGTCCCTTCGATTTTTCTGTGTCTGTTGGCAAAATGAAGCGCCATGGGAAGCGGATTCGTTTGGGTGACCGTCGTGGTAGTGGCAAGCGGCCCTCAGTCAATCCTCGTTTCAACCCCGCGCTTTCACCCATCAACCTCTCTTCCTCTCCTCAGGACCTTTCCCCCAACAATCCTCCTCGCGCGCAGTGCCTTTCAATCTACCCATTTTAAATTCGAGAGCAATTTGAATACGCCTTTGATTTCTGCTCAAATCACCATTCTCATGACGGAAGAAGAAAACCATATCGCCCCTCTTTCCTGCATTGTGCCCAACCCCTCTCATAGCAGTGAGCGCTCCTCGACCGAGGATTCTATGGGTATCAAGCGGGAGATTGATCCTGTCCTGCAGGTTAATTTGCCCCCTATTATCCCTCCCCTGGTTGACTGTGACCAAATTGAAGCGGAGACAGATGCAGGAACTGCTGACTTCGACAAGGTGATGGAAGGCAAGGAGCCTCTTAGTCATGATGACACGTATGAGGATGCCGAGGAGACACATGGGGAAGCAGAGGAAAATGATTAACCTGCGGTGTGGTTTGCCTTTTTTGGTTCTTTGGTGGGTGCTCAGAGGGCATTACCCAGACATTTTGGTCATGGTTCAGCTTGACGGCATCAACTCCAAGTTATGGTCTCCCACCGATGCAACGTCTGTCCTCCTCTCGACCTTTGCTATAAGTTCTACTCTTCTGTTTCTCTTCTTGTCTATCAATCTATGTCCGCTTGTAATGCCAATTTAGTTGGCTGTATGTCTCTGTTTTCCCTAGTTCTCATAGTTATGGGGCAGTTTTGTAATGTTAATGGCTCTTAGGTTCCCGCCCTTGCAGCCTCCGCCTCCGCTATATGTAAAAATATTTTGATTTCCAGTTAATAGAATTAGTTGTTACAGAGAAAAAACAATAACAATTGGACCAGCTTTCACTGTTAAATTTTATGAAAACTTAACCTGTATTCTAAGTTTTCAAATTTGTTCGCAAAATTATACAAATTTTGGTAAGATTTTGAGAAAATTTAAAGTATCCAAAATTTTGTTTAATCTATTTACACCATTAAAATCACGATTTAAACCGTCCTACCTTTTTTTGAAAACAAATTTTGATTTTAACACTTCACCATTTTTTGAAAACAAATTCTCCCAAATCCACACCATTTTTGGGCTCCCGCAAATTTACCACGACTACGCCCAACTAAACTTTACACGTAACACTCACAGGATGAAATTATTAGACGGCACAAAGCATATTGGGAAGCTATACTGAAACTTCGTCCGGATTCTGTAAATAACATTCCCCACACTGAGCAAACCTAGATTTATTAAAGAAGTAGAATAGGTTTCCTCTTGATAAAAGGAATTCAATACAGCTAATCTGCTAAGCATATAATTTTGCACGTTATATAAAATAATCCAATGAGAAGTGAAATTACAAGGACACAGAACACAATATCATAATGATTGAACTAGTAGATCTATACGTACGGGTTTTGAAGTATCCCAGAAATCTCACACATTTCCTAAACTTCTGGATCGTGATTCAAACAATAAACATGTATCCCATCACGGGCTAATATTTAGGAGATTGAAAAATAATTAACATATTTATTTACAGAGACTGATTTCGTTATTCGTCCTCTCTTTTACAAATTATTTATTATTCATGAATAAATATGTATAAAATTAACATTTAGATTTTGATTTTGGTCATCATTTGATTTCTAATCATACCCTTATATGCAGTTGCCCTTGAATTTATAAAATTTAATATGAATTGGTTTGAGTTTTTGTTGGATTTAATATTGTAATTTATATATTAGTTTTGGACAAAGGACTAGCAGTAAGCTCATGCTTACCTTTAAATTAAGACTTGTGGATTTTAATTTTATGACCGTGGGCAATGTAGTGAATTCAATTCCCATAAATTTATAATTTTCCATTTACGAAATATCTTAAAATATTAATATTTTATTTATCAAAATTACTTATTATATTTTATAATTGTAATTTTCATGGGAAGAAATGAATGAATATAGGTTTATGTGATACAAAGATGGTCGGGGTAGGTTGTGATTTTTACACGAGAAAATAAAAAGGTGGTGGCTTGAGGTCTATTCACTCATTTGCTCTAAGAATTTATGCTGTACAGGTGGTGGTGGCTTTTATGCTTTTACAGGTTTGTCACTTGAGTTTATTGAGATTTTTATTGAAAAAGATCGTTTCCGTGATTTTTACACAAGAAAATAAAAAGGTGGTGGCTTGAGGTCTATTCACTCATTTGCTTTAAGAATTTATGCTGTACTGGTGGTGGCTTTTATGCTTCTACAGGTTTGTCACTTAAGTTTATTGAGATTTTTATTGAAAAAGATGGTATCCATGATTTTTACACGAGAAAATAAAAAGGTGGTGGCTTGAGGTGTATTCATTCATCTGCTTTAAGAATTTTGTGCTGTACAGGTGGTAGTGGCTTTTATGCTTTTACAGGTTTCTCACTTGAGTTTATTGAGATTTTTATTGAAAAAGATCGTTTCCAATTTAGTAGGTTAAAAATGTTGTAATGTAATGTATGGTTAATATTTAATTAATTTAGTTAAATAAAATAAAAATAAAAATAACTTATATGAAATAAAAAGTTTTACATTTATTTTTTTTATTAATTTTTGTTGGGTAATTAAAGTAAATTTAATTTGGTTAAGTTACAAATGATGTTTGAGATTTAGATTTATGGGAACTAAATTTTACAATTTTTTAATTAATTTTTGTTGGTAATTAAGGTAAACTTTTTGGTCAAGTTAGAGAAAGTATTTAAGCTCTAGAGTTATGGAACCCATGGTATTCATATGAATTATAACCTATTTAAAAAATAAAATTAAACTAACATAAATCCATTTATACTTTCAATTGAATAAACTCTAATATTTTTATTAAAATATTAATTATTAAATTATTTTTATTAAAAAAAATCTATATAGATTCTTAATTCATAATAGATTCTAGGGCAACATAACATCTTCAAACACACCTTTAAACACATGTAAATAAACCAATGTCTAAACCAATGTCTCAGCCAACTTGATGATTGCTCATGGCCTCGCATGGTATTATATGACACTTCGCCGAAACTTCAATGACGGACCTCTAATTCGATAGCCCATCTTTGGTATATCATGCCCTACTGTACCACAAGGTGTCTCCTTGCCACATGTCCTACAACTAATGTTTCTTTAAGGACATCTCATTTGATAATGTACTCATTTTAATTTCATTGACTATGCCCCATTATAATGCGATATGTCATCTTGCGAGTAGTCCTATGGTCACACCTTTCATTGCGGATCTTCCTTCTATGGTTATGGTTAATCCTTGCTTGGTGGACATTTGGTTTTATACTCCATCCAATATGCTTTGATGTCACCATATGCGACCTAGCCACATGCTTTATAGATGTTTGATGTCCATGTCTCCTTTCATATGTACTCTTCTAGTTTAGATAGACTATGTCAATTCATAGTGCCCCATGTTATCTTTATCATGCGGTTCAATTTTTAATGTTGGACCTTTTGTTTTATGTTTTATGTCTATGCTCTTTTCATATGTATCTTTTTGGCTTAGATAGACCATGTTAGTTCATGGTGCCACATGTTATTCTTATCAGGTCTTATTTTTATCAATTTGCCAATTTTTCTTTTTTGAATTTTTTGTTGAATAATTTACTGGCACAATTATATTGGTAAATGATTGATATACATGAAAAACATCATTAGTAAATTAAATTTATTGTAATAAAAAAAAATATAACATAATAAAAAATTAGAAACCAGTGGGAAAACAACTGAGAAAACAATAGCATAATCCCAATCTAAACAATAAAATATTTATTACTTTTTATATTGCACCAAAGCAATGGATTTTGAAAGTGTGGAAAAATAAATAACAGTTTAATTTAATTTGTTAGGCTTTCCTTTGAAACGTAAAATTATGACTTTTTATTTCTCAAATCCTTAACCTAGTCTATTGTATTGTGATTTAGACCAAGAATATTCCTAATCAAATTTCTTTAAACCCAACAAATTTCTTTAAACCCAATTTCAGTATAGACTAATTTTAAACTTAACAAATACATAATACTTATCATCTGTAATAATGAAGGTATCATTGGATCATGGAAACCAACTTAAATATAAATACATAATACTTATCATACGTAATATTGAAGGTATCATTGGATCATAGAAACCAACTTAAATATATATCCAAATCTATGCAAAAAAATTAAAATACAAGTTGCAAATATTTCATCAAATCTATTTAATATTTGCAGAAATTAAAAAACCTTAACATGTAAATATTTGTGAAGATTTATTTTAAAACTTAATTAACTTGTATCCACGCAAAATTCTATATATAATAATATAAATTATAGATATATTTAAAATATTTTTTAGATTAATATAATTTTTAAAAACATATTTATATATTCATCGCTGTGTAATAATATTAAATTATTATTTTGGAGGGTGTGGTTGGCATTCCTTTGTAAACTTCATTTATTAATGTGGTTTAATATTAATGTTAGGGTCTATAATATTAACTTTAAGGTTTATAATATTTGGTTTTATAATGTTAGGGTTTATAATATTTGGTTTAAAATTAGGGTTTAATATTCTAAATGGAAATGGTACAAAAATCTATCCAATGTTGTATTCTCACAAACATTGTCTTAATTGGACAATCAATTTGAAAACCATTATTGCAATGATACATTACATTACAACTTATTCAATGTTAGAGTGTGATATTACAAAATTGATGCTTATTACTAGAGTTTATAATCCTAGGATTTAATATTAAGCTTGGGGCTTATAACCCTACGATTCAAAATATTAATCTTAGAGTTTAGTAGTAACTTTAGGGTTTACAATATTAATCTTAGGGTTTATAATATTAATGCTAGGGTTTCTAATATTAATCTTAGTGTTTGTAATATTAGTCCCGAAGTCTATAATCCTAGGGTTTATAATATTATTCCTAGGATTTAATATTAATCTTGGGGTTTATAATATCAATGGTAGGGTTTATAAGTTTATATTATGGCTTTATAATATTGGGTTTTTATAATATTATGCTTTTATAATATTAAATATATTTATCTTAGGGATTATAGTATTAGGCTTTATAATCCTAGAGTTTAATATATTAATCCTAAGATTTTAATTTTAATCATGAGGTTTATAATTTTGGGTATTATAATGTTAGTGTTATAATATTAATCTCACACTTTATAATCCTAGAGTTTAATATATTAATCCTAGGATTTTAATTTTAATCTCAGGGTATATAATTTTGAGTATTATAATGTTAGGGTTTATAATATTTGGTTTAATATTGTGAAGTTGGAATGATACATAAGTCTATCCAACATCGCATTCTGGCAAACATTGTCTTAATGAGACAATCATTGACGTAATGTTACATTACATTGTAGCTTATTCAACGTCACATTGTGACATTAAGAATTGGGGTTAGTATTATGGTTTATAATATTGGGTTTATATCCCATGGAGTGTAGAATAGACGATAATGGGGTGTACTACTAAGTCAATCTATGATGTGAAGGTCACCCATTCGAAACTCTGTAGGCAAAAATCCAGTCATGTTAAGGGTTGGTGTGGTCGAAGCCAAATACGATCCCTTGGTCATTTTGATGGCTTAGATGTCTTGGGTTGTGGCTTATTAGGCCAAAGGTTAAGCTTGTAGTCATCTCCCGAGGTGAAAAACAACTTGACAAACATAAAAAAATAATACCGGGTTTATAATATTAGGGTTTAATATTTGGTTTATAATATTCGGATTTAATATGAGGGTTTTATAATTTTGAGTTTATAATTTTATGTTTTAATATTATGGTTTATAACATTAATGTTAGAGTTTCAAAAGAATTGGTTTCCAAGGAAAACAACATTCAAACGACCTTGAGCTAAAGGCAATAACTCAGGTATGCATTTTATTTTTTGGGCATATTGTGAATCTGAAGCAATATATTTCAATTCTTAAGGTTTGTATACTAGTTCTATCATAGATCTACAGGGAAATGGTCCTTGGTACATGATCTCTAATGATTCTTTTATTAATAGACTAATAAAAAATTGAGCTTTTGGTTCAATATCTCTGCACATTTTATTGATTTCATCGTTGTAGATATCTATTGGGTGAAGGCCTACTAAGTTGAGCGTTGTTAGTGTGTTTATGTTCCTGGTTAGCCATAGACCATATCTAGGGCCTAAGGAAAATTCAACACTAATTCTGTGAGTATGACTACATTATTTATTTAGGATGGCAACAAATGCATGATTTTCCTACACTAGTTACCGTTCATTTAGATAAGTCAAGGCCTATGCTTAAGTGAGCTATATCCACTTAGTGACGATGGTGACGATCTCATAATTCACTTATATTAGTTACTCTTCTTCAAATAGGTTAGGGTCTATGCTTAAGTTCGATATCTCCAGTATTGGTGGTGCATTAGATTTTCTTGTTGCTATATCCATGTGATATGAGGAGGAACCTCCTTCGCATCAAGCACTTCTTGCATAGTTTGTTGATTATTTTTATGATGGATTTAGTGTAGCTGGGTTGTCTCTTTTGAGCATTATCATGTGTATTCTCCACCATGGGATATTACTTAGTTTTCTAATGTCCCTATCAAACTACCAAATATGGGCTATCAAATGCATAAGGAATGTATGCATAATTTATATGTTGAGATTATTTGGACCCAACATGATAATAAAATATTAATTTATTTCAACCATCAATTTTCATGTCAATTTTTTAATACATTAGGAGGAAATTCTAAATCATACATTGATAAAATTAATGCCTATTATGAATATCAACCATTAATTTTGTTTAGTTGTAGCCATCTTATCAATAGGATGACACATTAATGATAAGGAGTTATCTATAGTATGAGTCCACAATTAGACCTCATACCAGTTGGTGTAAGAGACCCATACAGACTCTTACCTTGTAACCATTCTTGGTTATCAGGAATGTTGTGAGATATGAGGGATCATCATAGTAGGGGGCATGTAGATTATAAAATTAAACCATCTAATTCACTAATATGAAAAAGGATAAGCTAGCTAGTAGTGGAAGATAGAGAAGAAATAGGAGTAATGTGAAAGTAGACACACAACTACACAATCAAGGAAACAATTGGTTGAAATCCAAGACAACAATAAATGTCTAAATCAGTAAAAAAATTATAGAATTGTCAATATGCTAACTTAATAAGTGCTCATTAAATGAAATATACTAAAATGAAATAATGAGCATGTGAGGGAAATTACCTAATTCATAGAAGTATTTGTAACCTAGTACTAGACATCTGAGAAAATATGCACATACATGAACTATTTACGAGTAGTAAAAAACAAGGACAAGATGATATTAGAATACAACTCGAAGAATGACCATCAAGGCTTATTAATGTTAAATATATGAATGGAGAACTACCAACCTCCTAGATTTGGTCTATAGATATATCAACAAAATTCAAGAATTTATAAAATCTCTTATTGAGAGTTTTATAACATTTTTAAATTAAGTTAGTAACTACCTTGTGTTAATGTTGAACTTCTCTAAGCTCAGTTACAACTCTTAATATTTCCACAATTTACAAATATAATAAATGGAAATTTTTAAAATGATAAAAAAGTAGCCTAATGGTTGTCCCCATGTTATTGGGTCCTTAATTGGGAGTTTCTCAATGCCATGAATATGTGCCACCTAGTCTTCATAATATGTTGTAATCATCATGACTCTGCTACATAGTGAGTTTTCCATGGTAATGTGGAATTATGACCTGTCTTGGGAAATGAGTAAGATATTACTCACAAGCAAGGCCATGTATGGATTCAATAAGGTTTATTTCCTAGTGATTTCCATAAGATGTTGCTTCAATTAACGTCAGTGACATTGACAATGGAGAAATTAGCTCCTCTAATTCCCTACTTCTTCTTTGCTTGGTTTTTTAAGTTCATTCAAGGTTGTCTATTATAAAAAAAATGCTTGAGGTTAAGCTAGCTAAAGGTTATTCCTTAGATTTATGTCTATTATCAGCTCTATATATCTCTATGTTTGGTTTACATATAGGGACATGTTTTGTAATACCTTGCCTCAACCGACAAATTGTAAATATATATATACATATGAAACTTAGGATTGTGATATGGTATATATTAATTAGGTTGGTGAGATGGTACACCAATTAGGATAATTAGCCAAAGATTACTTTAGAGGCTGATGTGCCCATTTCCATATGTGCTTATATGTTTTGGGGCCAGACAACCTAGTTTTATAAAATACAAAATTGAACACACTTTAATAAAATATGTCATTAATGTATACCAAGTCAAAAAATTGTGTATGAGGGTCTATGATTGCATGAATGTGAAAAATGGGTGATTTGTATGGCTTCAGATAATATTAAAATAATAGTAAGTGAAAACTACACATTTTTTAACTTAAGTCCACTAAGTGGCTTTAGG
>APFE030261021.1:31046-57930 GCA_000404065.3 Pinus taeda | reverse complement strand
CAAGAGAGTGCACATAAATTTGAAGTTGGTGGTATTATGGAACACACATTCTATAAATGCAGGCCACTACCTACTCTAGCCACTATTGTACTTTTCATACAATTTCCAAACTAAAAACAAAGGACAATACAAATGATAAAAAATATAAACATGATTTCGTTATTGTTGCACTAACTCCTTCCCTTTTGCTCTGCAGTTTTACTTTCACTACCCTCTTCACAACTCAACAACTCTAGATGTTGCCCTCATCTACACTTTAGCCATAATTAACTCTCGGCACTTAGGTATCTACTCCTCACACATTTATACTCAAAAAAATTGTTTAATCCCCCCATGCTCAATTGAAATCTTGGGTTTTGTTCCTCTTCTACACAATGGTCGATGTTGTCTCTGTTGTCCTTCTGCTGTTTTTGTTGTCCTTATGTTGTTTCTGTTGTCCTCCTGTTAAATTTGTAGTCTCTGCAACATAGTGCTTGAAAGTATGGTTCTGCATGGCTCTCCATGACGTTGTTCGATCAAGGTGCAAGGCCACTGTAACTTCATTAAACATAGATGGGAAATAGGGGATGACCTTATGACATGAGGAAAAGGAGTGCATGTTCCCCAACGTGAGGTAAGAAGGGTACCTATAGACTCGTGAGGCAATAGAAACTCCAAGAGACCATAGTTATCTAGAACATCCTTGGATGACCATGTTGGACACCCTTAAGGTAGTGGCATAGCCCTAGGTTTATGGGTACAAAGAAGGGGATGTACTATCTAAGCTAGGGGATGATGGGGGATGTGGGCATGTTGGTTGGAAGTTGTTGGGTTTAATACGTTGACCTCAATATGTGTGGTATTGTTATGTACTTGGTTTTAGGAAATAAATTGCCTCGTGGACTTAAATCCCCAACTTATGGGTGACCTATTGTTGAGAGATTACAAGAAACATGGCCTATGCACGGTCTATGGCTAGATTGAACATTTGAAGTCTACAACCATTGGCATATTTTATCATATAAGTGTTATTTTAATGTTAATTGAATTATATTGTAGTTAAATATGTATTATTTCCTATGATTTATATGAGAATCAATAATTAAATGATGTTATTATACATTATGTACCTATAAATGAGTGTGTGACATTATAAAATTCATTAAAGATGAATAACATATGCCATTGGAAACAAATTAAATGAAAATTAGTAAAAAATTTGAGTTACAGTGGTAAGGGTGTTTATACACCTAAGAAAGTGGATGGGGGCATTATAGAGTGGTATCAAAGCCTAGGTTACAATACTAGATCATGTGGGTTCAACTTTTCTTATAAAAGAAACTTGCAGATTACATAGAAACTTCTGTATTCATGCTTCTATGATCCATAATGAATTAGATGAAGTCTTTCAGTAGAAATCACATGAGAGATTTTTTTGGCCGATGTGTTTTGAACCATCAAGTGTGGTTCATCATTAGGACCAGATGATGAACCACACTTGTTGGTTTGAAATGTGTCGGCCAAAAAATTCTCTCATGTCATTTCTATTGAATGACTTTGTTTAATACATAGAAACTCTTTCGAAAAAAATAACAGAGAATAAAGATGGATGATTCACAATTCGAGATGAAATTCAGTAGAATGAAAAATATAAAAGTTAAAATTTATGGTTACATGTTTAGAGCCAATGAAGTAATGGGTAAATTTTAGTAGTGAAGCTACTAGTCTCATGTAAATGGAAATTCTGGAAAAATAACCCTTATTCATGGAAAGAGGATTCACAAAAAGATAATAACAGTATAAAAAATTCCATATTATGACATAGTAATGAGGTTTCAATTCCAAGTAGAAGTGTCAAGTGGTAGTTGAGTTAGCATGAGGAGGAGGATAGGTGGTATGACTATGTGGCATTAGGTTTTGGTGGGTGATTGACTCCCTTAAACTTTAGAATTTGATAGGTAATCGAAGCCATTGATTACTTTAAACAACAACCTTCTTATCTATAAGAATATAGCTTTTAGTTAAATTACACACATTTTGGGATCTAATATCGATTAAGGTCTTTAAATCATATGGATCATGGCCATCAAATCGATCATAGCATTTACACACATTGAAACCGGATATGTGATATGACTATTCATGGGAACTCATATGACCAATCCAATCCATTAGATGCGAAACTCCCTTTCCCCCATGCATGTTGGGATCCGATATGGATCTAGGTCATTGGATCAGGATAATCTCTATTTTTGGGTCCGTTAGAAGTGTAAGTCATCATAAACTGTCACACATGTTATAACTTGATATGATATGCAATATGAACCATCAAATATGCAAGTGTTCAAGTATCACACTATGGGATAAAAGTGGAGAGTGGACCGTGACATTGTAGGAAATAAAGGACTACCACATGGAAGGGAGGAAAGTGAAGTGGGAACGTCCATATTGTGAGAGTTTAAAAAAGTTTCCACATGAACTATTGGGCCTAGATGGGGACTAAAATGCAAAATAGGTGGTTGCATGTGTGCATAGTGTCTAAGCAGATGCATGCAAACTTATTTTGTATCCAATGATAACTCAAAACTATATATACATAGGAAGATACTTACCAAAAGCCAAAAAGATACAACTAACATTCATATAACTAAATATAGTCCTCGAGTAGAGTTACAAGCTATTATAATTGGTACAAAGTACTAAAATAACTTAAAATTTAGTAAAATTCTAGGAAAATTTGGTAATGTTTTGATATATCTAGTTGTAGGGCCTTATTGAGGCCCTAAATGATGTTTTAATGTAGTCAAAAGCTATAAAAATGTTTATATCTGCAATAAAATAGCTCATCGTTAACTTTCCAACCACATAATACAATTGCAAAATGGACCCAATGTGAAGGAGTTATGACTGAAATGGTATAAGTGAAAACAAAGGTGTAAATTCACTTCTTGGATGTATAGCTATACAACATAGCTTAAGTTTGGGTGCTAAAGTAGTCAATAAATATTTCTTGGACAATAAAACATAGCCATGTAGACAGGTTTGAGATTTAGCAAAAAATATTTGGAGAGAACCTATGTTTCCGTAGAACCTGGGGGTAATCCAAGTGTATCACCAGTGAAATAAAAATAGCGAAACATGACTTAGATAAGTTGCAAGGATATATTACGAATATTAAGCCTTCTACATTTTATGGTGAGCAGAAGGGAGAGGAGGTTAAGTCTTAGCTATTGGAAATTAGTAAGTACCTTTAATCGCATAATTAATCATCCAACTTAAAGGCATGAATTGCAATCTACCACTTGAACAAAAAAGAAAATTTTCTAGTTGGGAATAGTTCAGGGAGATCAAACACTTGGATGAGAAGAAGATCTCATAGAGGTAATTTAAAAGGTGTTTTCAAGAGGAATAATTGTTGGACCATTACTATGAAAGGAAAATGTAATAATTCTTTGAACTCAAGCTAAGAAATATGGAAATGGAAGCGTATGATAGGAAATTCATTAAATTATTGAGGTATATTGGCTTTATGAAGGATGAAAAAAAATACAGATATTCATAAGTGGGTTTCCACCATTTTCTAATGATATAATTAAATATTTTCAGCAAAGGAAATTGCATGAATAAATGGGGAAGGCATACTATATTTATGAGTAGGGTAAAAACAACCATCCTTCTAGAAAACATCAGATGATAAGAAAAGAGCCAAGGTGGAGCAAAGGAAGAAGGGATTTAAACCTTCTTTTTTAAGAGAAATTGTTAGGAAAAACAATAAACTTAGGCAGCCACAATGAACCAAGTAGAGTTGATTCATTAGGTGAAATATCAATATGTCATCCCATCATGTGTTGGGGTTTGAAGGAGAACATATGTATAGGGACTGCCCTCACAAAGGACACAAAATGAGGATTGGATACCACATTCAAGGAGTTGATATAATGGAGAACATGGGTAGAAGTATACCCAAGATCTATGAAGCAATGGAAAATAAGTAGGTTGATAATCATGTATTTATGATTGAAATTGAAGTTACAATAAATAACTAGCCTACTTCCATTTTAATTGATTAGGGATCTAGTCATAGTTATCTTGGTCCTAAATGTTTTGAAAGGTTTAACTTAAGGAAATCTAAGTATGTTAGGAATTGGTTGGTTCAGCTAGCTACAAGAGCTAAATGAAGAATAATTGAACTTGTAAAGTAATGTAAAATTAATATGAATGTGTCGAGTATAATTGTAGATTTGAACATCATACCATTAGGTTCATATGATTTCCTACTTGGTATGGATTGGTTGGAAAAAGACCATGCATTACTAGATTTATATAAAAAGGCATTTACTCGTCGTGATGAAGAAGGAAAGCAAATCCAACTATAACAGATTTTAAGGAAATTTTCTGCCACAAAAATATCAACCATGCAATTGAAGATTTTTTTAGGAAGGGTCCCAAATTTATGCATCCCACATGGTTGAGGTAGACAAGGACTAGATATGAAGCATTGATGACCATTGGGTACTTAAGGAATTTGAATATGCATTTTTTGAAATCCCGGGTTTACTACATAAAAGGGATATCAACTTATCTATTGATTTGGTACCTGGAGTTTTTTAAATGTCCTAGGCACCTATGATGTCCCCCATATTTGTAAATATTTATTTACTGCACTTTTAAACAAGACGAATATTGATTTATTTTATATAATTAGTTAATTTTGATTTAATTGCATGAAAAGTGGAATGTTGGAATGATGGCAGTAATTTTTTGATTAAACTTGAATGAGAATGAATTGTCTAAAGGGTGATAGTTTTATTTCTCAAATAGTTAGATTGGGTGGTTACCCAACCCTAACTACCTCTTTGAGAGATTTATTCCAAGGGATCAAGAGGATGGAGGCATTTGAGATCTGGGAGGAAAAATAATTAATATATATTTAAAAATAAAGAATTTAACTGTGTTGGAAGGATAGACAATGATAAAGTAGTTAAGACCAGATAGCTACTTATATTCAAGATAAAATTTCTTGAGGAGAAACCCAATGAGGGGTAGCTTGGGGGGAGACAAAGGGTGTAGTAGCGTGAGTCTCATGGTTGGGAGGCAAGACAAGACTAAAAGATTAAGTTTCGGTTCAGCTAACTAGATAAGTATAATATGGAATCCTGAACACTTGATTATAGAATTCTATTACTGAAGATAGGATGAATATGTTTTCTTTTAATCAAAACTTATTTAGCTATTATCTACAGAATTAGTGTGTATGAAAGGAATTATGTGTGTAATTTATATAGCTAAGGTAGGTAAGCATTATTTAATATTAAGCATAAATCTTAAAGATAAGAAGGGATAGTTAAAAGTATTTCTTTTAAAATTCTATAGATAACACTTAGAATCCAGTAGATATAAAAGTATTGTTGTATCAAACAAATGAGAAAAAAAAATACAGAGAATAGCAGTCTATATTCAAACAGTTAAACTAGAAGCTTCAAGAATAGAAAAAAACAAAAACGAGTACTTATGTATAATCTCATAATAGGATAGAAACTCAAAAAATTCAACTGAAATGGTAGAACAGTCATAGTCTTTGCATCCTCGGTTAGGGAAAAATAGCCAAGGAATTTCAAGAATCGAATAGATCAAAAGTAGGCAGAGGCAGAAAATGCATTTAAAGGAAAACAATAAATGACTAAGTTCTAGTCCATACATCTAAGGACATGCCTCTGTCATATACAAAAAAAAAAAACAAACTGGGTATTCAAACCCTATCTAGTATAAAATAACCAGTTTAGTAAAATGACAAAACAAAGGAATGACAGTCATGCAAATACTAAGTAAATGACATCAACTAAGAGAGTAATTTCCAAAACTCATAACCAACAATCGTTCTTAAAATCACGACTTTCCTCACAAGAAAATACTATATGGATCCTAGATATCATTATCACTATTAATATGAAAGAAATAACAAAATCATCGAACTATAATTCCAGAGAAAACAGACAGATGCCGCAAGGCTCCTTTCAGGGTTTCTTTATACCCTTAGCTTCAAAACTCAAAAATAAGAACTTGTAACCTCTACAATACTTATGATTTAAGTTTATAAATAGAGAAGTATTATTTGAACAGAGTCTTGTAGGTTGAAACCCTTCAACTGTATACAGGTCGTAACTTTAATAAAACTTGAGGGTTGGAGATTCTGAAAGAAGGAGCCAAGCCGCCTGATTCTCCAGTGCATGGGACTATAATACCTAGCCAATACAAACAAATGGGTTTAGAATATGCAAGATTAGAAAGAAGAAAACCCACATAACATTATAGAGATGATAAAAAAAAAACTCATACCTGGCTAGACAACAGACACCTAGAAACTATGAACGAAGCCATGAGTAGCCATGATAGGAAGATATGGAACATAGTAGGTTCCTTGGTCAGCAGAGTAACTTGCTAAGCTAACCATGCATGCTACTAGAGGAATAAAATGTATAACAGGGTTACTCACCAGGTGAAGAAATCCACATAGAACGAGAGCCTAAGTCAGTGGCTGATAGATGTAACAAGTATGCAGTCTCCTCAACTACCTAGAGCTTAGGATCATGGGCAGTTTCCTCCACCATCTGATTTGAAGGGTAAGGGAGAACCATTGATGTTGCACATCCACCCACAAAATATAGAGCCAGTTGGAAGCCATGGAGAAGACTCCAAAAAGGTTAGATTCAAAATCCTAGGCAGTCGACGGCCCAAAAATCAAGGAAGGAATTAAATTAATGTACCAATGATGGTGCTGACATTAACTCAATTCAGAAAGAAAACATGTGGTAGTAGTCTACTTAGGAATTCAGTTAAGTGTCATAGCGTGACTAATATAAATAATTTG
The DNA here is from genome assembly GCA_000404065.3 of Pinus taeda. Lineage (NCBI taxonomy): Eukaryota > Viridiplantae > Streptophyta > Pinopsida > Pinales > Pinaceae > Pinus > Pinus taeda. The sequence goes on along the minus strand of APFE030261021.1, from coordinate 51,083 downwards.
GCAGCCATAAATCTTTACGTAGAACATTGAAATTACTTTTGTACCATTAACTACGAAGTATACATTATGATTTGAATAATATGAAATCCTCTTATGTATATATTAAATGAGTAAATCAATAATTTTCTGGTAAATTGAATATGTGTAAACAAAATTTTGTTATAGGTATGTGACATGTAGTATCAGAGAGCTCAGGTTACAAAACTAAGGCCTCTGGAAAATAAGGATTAACAACATTTGTGATGTACACAGAGAAGTAGAAAAGAAGCTAGTATGAGAAGAATGAGAACCAGACCACACCAAACAATGACAGGAACAGAAGTAGCAACCTTTTAGGAGACCAATCCTGACGTATGGGTACAGCTGGGAGAAGAGCCATGAAATTCTAATATTGCAATCTTGGAAACTGTGCAAGAATTAAAAGCAGAAATGGCTCGATTGTAGGTAGACAATGAACGGTTGATACAAGAACAAGACAAGATCATGAAGAGTTTATCAGATAGACAGAATCACTGACAAACAATTCCTAGTCCTGAGCAGGAAAACATAACTAAAGAACAAGATTTTCATACTGAGAGGGTAGAAAATGAAGGCGGCGAAGAGAACTAGGAAGAAGAGTCTGGTAATGTATTAGAACACAAGAAGAAAACGAGACAAAGAGTGGAACTTCAAGGAGAATTTCAGAAGATAAAGCCTCCACTCTTTTATGGTGAACTAGAAGAGGCAGCAGAAGCCTGACTCAACAACATGAACAAGTATTTCTAGCTGTATGAATATGATCATAACTTAAAGGCTCGGTTGGCCATCTTTCAGATGTAGGGAAAATCCACCCTATGGTGAGAGGAAGTAAAAATAATATGTGGTGTAAATGAGCAGAGCATAACTTTGACAAATTTCAAAGATATTTTAAGGAAAAATATTTAACTGAAATTTTTTATGATGAAAAAGCCAAGGAGTTTCATGACCTTCGACAGGGCCAATTAATGATGGACGAATTCATAACAAAATTGACATCCTTACCATGTTATGGCCCATACATATGGGAAGAAAAGGCTAAGGTGTAGTGATTTATTAGCACCTTGCCAATGTTTATAAAAGAGTGCCTTGAGTTCGATAACCCAAAAACCATGGATGAAGTCAATACAGAAGGCCCGCATATGTTACTAGCAAAGCAAGCCAAAAGGGGAAGGAGGTAAGAGATGGAATGACAAAAAAGGGAGTAATTTTTTCTCTAGCAGTAAAGGAAATAAGTTTACAGTCAACAAACCCCCTAAAGGGTAGGCAAATAGAAACTTGAACAGAAATCAACCCAGGTCCAAAATTTCCAGTGAGACTAAGACAAATGAACCATCAGTAAGGACTGAAGTGGAGATGGCAGTTAGACCACTGTATAGTGGTGGGGGTGCAGAGGACCCCGTTACGTTAAAAATTGCCCACACTGCAGGGGAACCAATCAAGTGGCACAGATTCAAGAAGCATCAATAGTGGGAGAAGTGGAAAGAAGCATGCCTAAAATCAATGCTGCTCTTGAAGATCATCAGGCGAAGTACCAGCATATCATGATAGAGTTTGAAGGTAAAATATTCAACCAACCTGTGTTTATTTTAATTGATCCTAGAGCTATCTTGAGTTACATTAGCCCCAAAATCGTAGAACAATGCTATTGACAAGATGTTACGTTTAAAACTCCCTGGTTAGTGCAATTAACTACGGGAGCCAAGAGAAGAGTGTTGGCCAAGGTCAGCAAATGTCCCCTACGGATAGCAGGTCAGTGTATTATGGCAGACTTGAATGTGTTTCCCTTAGGATCATATGATATTTTAATTGGCATGGACTGGTTGGAAAAACAATGGTCTCTCATTAACTATAAAATTAAAACTATTAATTATATAGACGAGGAAGGAAACCGATATGAAATTTAGGGGATAATAAGATCCTTAAAATTGAAGCCAGTGATAGCCTCCCAATTGGCCAAATGTATCCGAAAAGGATGCCAGATTATGCAATGCAAGTAGGGTACTCTAATTCAAAAGAAAAGTTTGCCGACTTAGAAAATATACCAATGGTGTAGAATTTTTTGGATGTATTTCCTGAACAAATTTTGGGACTTCTGCCAAAAAGGGATATAGATATTACTATTGAATTAGTACCATGGTCTGCTCCGGTATCTCGAGCCGCTTATCATATGAGTATACCAGATTTAACATAACTAAATATGCAGTTACAAGAGCTACTTGACAAAAAATACATTCGACAAAGTGTATCATCTTGGGGAACCTTGATACTTTTTGTTAGAAAGAAGGATGGGACCTTGTGAATGTGTATGGACTACCACCAACTAAATAAGTTAACCATCAAGAACAAGTATCCCCTACCTCGTATAGATTATTTGTTTGATTAAGTGAAAGGAACAACCATGTTTTCAAAAATCTATCTCTGCTCGGGTTATCATCAAATTAGAATTAAGGAGGATATATCAAAAAAAACCTTTAGAAATCGATATGGGCATTACGAGCTCGTTGTGTTGCCCTTTGGATTAAAAAATATACTTGCGACCTTCATGTGCCTTATGAACAATATATTCCATTAATATTTTGATAAATTTTTGTTAATTTTTATCGATGATATACTAATTTACTCTCGGAAGGTAGAAGAGCACAAAGAGCACTTCCGTATTGTTGTGCAAGTTTTAAGAGAACACTAGCTATATGCCAAGTACAATAAATGTGATTTATTTAAATAACAAATCCAATATCTTGGTCATGTCATTACTAAAGATGGAATAGCTATAGACCCAAAAAATATAATTTCCATATTGGAGTGGCCGGTGCCAAAGGATATGGCTAATATAAGGTCATCTATGGGTCTAGCTGGATACTACAGGAGATTCATTGAAGGGTTTTCCAGGGTAGCCTATCCTATTACATCGCTACAAAAGAAAGGGAAGCCTTTTAAGTGGAGCATGGATTGCCAAAATAGTTTTGATCAACTTAAACATTTACTCACCACCGCGCCCATATTAAGCATTGCTAATCGAAATAAAGATTATGTGGTTTGTACTGACGCTAGCAAGGAAGGCATAGGTCGTGTACTAATGCAAGAAGGCAAGGTCATTTCTTACGAATCTAGGAAGCTTAAGGAGCATGAGAAGAGGTACTCAGCCTACAATTTGGAATTGATAGCAGCCATTCATGCATTAAATATGTGGCGACATTACCTGATGGGTAAGAAATTTCTGTTGATGACTTACCATCATAGTTTGACTAACGTTTTAAATAACCCACTTTAAATACTAGGCAAGCTTGTTGGGTAAAATTTTTGAGCTGGTTTGAATTTGAAATTAAACACTTGAAAGGAAAAGAGAATCATGTTGCTGATGCACTAAGTAGGAAAGACAATTGTTTATATGAAATATCATTTAGTGAAGTGCAAAACACATTAAAAGAGAAAATAAGGGAGGCAGCAGTACAAGATCCGGAATATCGATTTTTGTGGCAGAAAACTAAAATTACGAACAATAAAGAACAACAGCTTGGATACGAATTAAATCAAGAGGGTATGTTGATCTATAGGAAAAGAATGCATGTACCTAATATAAGGGTTATTGAAAATTTAATTTTAGACGAAGATCCCAAAGTTCCTTATGCTGACCATCCTGGATATCAGAAATTGATAACCACACTTAGAATGGAATAATTCTGGCCTGGCATGAAGAAGGAGGTGGCTGAGTATTTGGCCCACTGTTTGAAATGCCATAAGTCAAAGCAAAACATCATCACCTAGCTAGTTTACTACACCCATTACCTATTCTGGAATGGAAATTGGAAGTTATTTCTATCGATTTTATAACCGAGCTGCCCAAGTCAAGGAAGCATAATGATTTAATAATGTTGGTAGTTGATAAGCTGAGCAAATCTGCTCACTTTATACTTGTACAATCTAATTATAAGGCAGTACATATCGCTAACATATTTATGCAAATTATTTTTAAGCTGCACAGTATACCAAGAGTTATAATTTCAAACCATGATGTAAAATTTACATCAGCATTTTAGAAAGCATTGTTTGAAGTACTGGGCACTCGGCTACATTTTAGTACTACCTACCACCCTCAGACGGATGGGTAGACAAAGCGAGTAAACCAGGTAGTGGAGGATATGTTTTGAGCTTATGTAACGCAACAAGCTTCTAAGTGGGAAGAGTATTTATATCTAGTGGTATTTTCATATAACAACAGCTGTCACACTTCTTTATAGACGAGCCCTTTTGAAGTTTTGTATGGGCGTAAATGTAGAACTCCCTCAAATTGGGGTTGCCCAGTAGATAAGTTAATGCTAGGTCTTGATATGATAGCAGAAATGGAAGAAATGTTCAAAGAAGTATGAACTAAATTAAAGGCCACTCAAGACCGACAAAAGAATTTTGTTGATCAAAAAATAAGTTTTCAGGAATTCTAGGTAGGGGATCATGTCTATGTTACTGTTCAGGCCAAGAAAAGTACACTGCAATGGAATGGATGCGCCAAATTGGCACCTTGATTTTGCGGTCCTTTACAATTTTTACCACAGATTGCACCTGTGGTTTATCAACTTGCCTTCCCTAGCCATATTCGGGTGCACAATGTCTTTCATGTTTCAATATAAAAAATATATTATAATATATTATATATATAATATATATATATATATATATATATATTATATATATATATATAATATAATATATTATATATATATATATATATATATATCCCAAACACATAATAAACTGGCAGGATATACAAGTGAGTTGGAAGAGTTGGAATTCTCATTGGCCTATCTTAAATATATATATGTACATAAAAATCATATCGTTGATTTACATTTTGATTTCATAAATTGACTAAACTTCTAATTCTAGCATACAGGTCAAACTGAAAAATGAGTCGTTGGTTGAACCAATGGGTATACTCGATCAGAGAGAAGTAATGCAGTGGAGATGAGTTATCACCCAAGTTAAAATATAGTGGCATCACTTTTGGCCTGAGGAGGCCACCTAGGAAGATGAACGGACTATGAGGGAGATTTTTTCACAGGTGTTGCCAATAGAGGAACATCAGGGCGATGTTCAAACTTGGGGGGGCGGTGTGATGTCCCCATATTTGAAATATTTATTTTCTACACTTTTAAGAAAACTGAATACTGATTTGGTTTATATAATTAGTTAATTCTGATTTAATTGCATGAAAAGTGGAATGCCAGAGTGATGACAATAATTTCTTGATTAAACTTTAATGAGAATGAATTGTCTAAAGGGTGACAATTTTATTTCTCAAACAGTTAGGCTAGGCGGTTACCCAACCCTAACTACTTTGAGATATTTAATCCAAGGGATCAAGAGGATGGAGGCATCTTAGATCTGGGAGGAAAAACAATTAAGAGATATTTAAAAAGAAAGAATTTAACTGTTCTCAAAGGACAGACAGTGATAAAGTAGTTAAGTCTGGTTAAGACTAGATAGCTACTTCTGTTCAAGACAAAAGTTCTTGAGGAAAAACCCAATGAGGGGAAGGTCGAGGAGAGACAAAGGGTGCAATAACACGAGTCTCATGGTTGGGAGGCAAGACAAGACTAAAAGATTAAGTTTCAGTTTAGCTTGCCAGATAAGTATAATATGGAAGCTCGAACACTTGATTATAGAATTCTATTACTTAAGATAGGATGAATATGTTCTCTTTTAATCAAAACTTATTTAGCTATTATCTATAGAATTAGTGTGTATGAAATGAATTATGTGTGTAATTTCTATAGCTAAGGTAGGTAACCATTATCTACTATTAAGCATAAATCTTAAAGATAAGAAGGGACAGTTGAAAGTATGTCCTTTAAAACTCTATAGATAACACTCAGAATCTGGTAGATAGAAAAGGACTGTTGTATCAAGCAAATGAGATAAAAATATATAGACAATAGCAGTTTATATTCAAACAGTTAACTAGAAGCTTCAAAAATAGAAAAAAATGTAAATGAGTACTTATGTCTAATCTTGAAATAGCACAGAAACTCAACAAATTCAACTGAAATGGCAGAACGACCATAGTATCGACATTCCTGGTTAGCGAAAAGCAGTCGAAGAATTTAAATAATCCAATAGACGAGAAGCAGGCAGAAGCGGAAAATGCATTTAAAGGAAAACAATAAATGACTAAGTACCAGTCCAGACATCTAAGTACATGCCTCTATCACATAAAAAAAAAACTGGGTATTCAAACACTATCTAGTATAAAATAACTGGTTTAGTAAAATGAAAAAATAATGGAATGACAGTCACACAAATACTCAGTAAACAACATCAACTAAGACAGTAATTTCTAGAACTCATAACCAATAGCGGTTCTTAAAATCACGACTTTCCTGACAAGAAAATACTATATGGATCCGATATATCGTTATCACTATTAATATGAAAGAAATAACAAAATCATCGGATTATAATTCTAGAGAATACAGACGGATGTCACAAGGATCCTTTCAAGGTTTCTTTATACCCTTAGCTTCAAAACTCAAAAAGAAGAATTTGTAATCTCTACAATACTTAGGAGTTAAGTTTACAAATAGAGAAGTATTATTCGAATAGAGGCTTACAGGATGAAACCCTTCAAATGTATACAAGCCGGAACATTAACAAACTTATACAGTGTTCCAGAGCCAAATTCTACAACCAAAGGAAAACAATAAACCCCATTCTGATCAAGCCAAAATTCTTTTGCATACCTAGTAAAGAAAAACTTGAGGGTTGGAGATTCTAGAAGAAGGAGTTGAGCCTCCTGATTCTCTAGCACTGGGGACTATAATACCTAGCCAATACAAACAAATGGCTTCAGAATATGCAATATTAGAAACGAGAAAACCCACATAACATTATAGAGATGATAAAAAAAATAACTCATACCCGGTTGGACAACAGACACCTAAAAACTGTGAATGAAGGCATGAGTAGCCATGATAGGAAGTTGTGGAATGGAGTAGGTTCCTTAGTCAACAGAGTAACTTTCCAAGCTAACCATTCACGCTACTGGAGGAAGAAATTGTATAACAGGGTTACTCACCAAGTGAAGAACTTTATAGAGAACTAGAGCCTGAGCTAGCGACCGACAAATGCAACAAGTATCCAATCTCCTCACCCAAATAGAGCTTAGGACCGTGGGATGTTTCCTCCATCATCTTATCTAAAGGGTAAGGGAGAACTATTGATGCAACACATCCACCCATGCAATACAAAGCCAGATGGAAACTGCGAAGCAGACTCCAGAAAGGACGGATCCGAAATCCTAGGCAGTCGATCGCCCATAAATCAGGAAAGAAATTAAATGAATGTCCCAACAATGGTGCTGACATTATTTTAGCTTAGAATGAAAACATGTGATAGGAGTCTAATTAGGAATTCAGTTAAGTGTCATAGTGTGACTGATATAAATAATTTGGCATCCATAAATATTTACCGTAGAACATTGAAATTACCTTTTTACCACTAGCTACGAAGTATACATTATGATTTGAATAATATTAAATACTCTTGTGTATATATTAAATGAGTAAATCAATAATTGTTTGGTAAATTAAATGTACGTAAAAAAAATTGTTATAGGTATGTGACAGCACCCTATAGGATAAGCACACTAGAACCAAATAAATTATGATTGTAGTTGGAATAATTGTTAAATATGAGGTACATATACCCAAGTGTGTCACCTTGCGGTGCCTTGATGCTCTTTATTGAAAATAAAGATGGTAGAATAATGTTTTGTATTGATTTCAGGAAGTTGAACAAAGTAATAATGAAGAAAAAATATCCTTTGCCAAGAATAAGAGAGTTGTTTGATCAAATAAGGTGGGCTAAAGTGATATGAGATTAGCATACCATCAAGTAAGCACTAATAATGAAGACATCCTCATGATGACATTTAAAACTTAATATGGGAATTATGATTTCATGGTGGCACTATTTGGGTTCCCTAACATGCAAGGTGTTTTCACGTGCCTTATGAGTGGCATTTTATATAACTATTTGGATAAGCCTATTGTTATCTTTTTGGATGAAATATTATTCTATTAAAAATATGAGGAATAACTTGAAAAGGAATTCGAGGATGGTGTTTAGGAACTTAGAGAAAATCAAATTTATGTCAAGTTGAGTAAGCGCTTATCTTATCAAATGTAGATTCATTATTTGTGTCATATAATTTTAGAGGAATGGGTAGAAATAGACCTAGAAAGTACCAAAGAAATCAAAGAGTGTCCAACACCCAAAAATGTGACAAAGGTTAGATCCTCCATGGGTTTAGTTGGATACTACAAAATATTATTTATGAGTTGTAAAAAATAGTACATTCAATGACTTCCTTACAAATAAATGGTGTGAAATTTCGGTGGCCTCATGAATATGAAGAGGTATTCCAACATTTAAATTTTTTATTAACAAGTGAACCAATACTAAATATTTGTAACACCTTCCAACCACAGCTACCCAAGCTAACCAGTCCACTAGGTTAAACATGTGATGAAGAGTTACTATGATAAGATTTAACTCCCCAAGTACAATTAAGGAAGTGGGAATGACATGACAAGACCAATCTGACCTTCCAAACATGCTATAGAACCTTCAGGATCCAACCAACCCTTCTAATTGACCAACCTTGAGACAACTTGGTTTTTCACTACCCTAGAGCCTTAGTCACTCCCATGATAATGCACGCATGCAAATGTGACCCTCCAGTCACTCCCATAGTAGGGAATCCATGCGACTCTAGCCTTTTTCAGGAAGTTTTGTGCCAGCAATGCTGAATTTTGTGCCACTTTCTAGGGTCAAGACTTAAGCCACTACCCAAAACTTCATGAAACTTTTAGAAATCATAAGTAACATAGGAACAAGGGTACTAATACAAACACTTGAATAAGGACTTGAAATGACCCCTACTAGCCATGACAAGAATTTCTTCTAACATATCAAAAACATGTAATATACAAGTCGCAACATACATATGAGCATAGAGGTCTCATACTTGTCTGAGAATCGTAAAAAAGGACTGACATCTCCTCACAATAACTGCATTATTATCTATTAGGTCATTCATTCATAAACACTTCATATACTAGCCAAAACATGATAAGATTCATACATCATAACTATCATAAAACATACTTCTAACCAACAAATAAATAGAGATATATTAATGAGGAAATAACCATATAAAGCCACATAATAGCAAGCACATTTACTCATGAAAGTACTAAGGAAAAGGAGCTCTTATTAACATATGCAATTCCAACCAAATTAGGGACTTCCACGTACCACCCGCCCATAGATTGGGTTGAGCCAAATCACTCTTTCAGTGAATCGCCTCCGCACCATATTCCAAGCATGAATGTGGGATCTCATGAAACAAATCAAACAAAATCAAACCGAGGCTTCGAGAGGGCAAACCACGTCAACCCTAAACTAGTGATTCCACCTCACGGCATGACATCTCTAACCATCACCATATCGGTCTATACCCAAGCTGTCAAGGGCTCCAAAGCATTTTTTCCAACCAAGGCTTCAAATACTAGTAACTCAACCCACAGCTACTACCGAGCTCTAGAGTGTTTTTCTAACTAGGGCTTCCAGGACTAGTAAATCAATGCACCAAGGGCTCTACAGTGTTTTTCCAACCAAGGCTTGTAGGACTGATAACTCAACCCAAGCTGTTACAAGGCCTCCAGAGCGTTTGTCCAATGAAGGCTTCAATAACTAGTAACTCAACTGACAACCAAAGGAACGTGAAAACCAACCAGAAAACAAAAGGAAAGAAATCCACAACGCCATGGTTATCCAAGAAATGGAAATTTTAGGAAAAATCACTGTCAATCCAGGAAATCCTCCATGTCAGTGACACGTCATGACCAAGTATCCACACGCATGTTCCATGCATGCCAAAACTAACAAGGAATGTATACATGCAACTCGGTACCTGCAAGAAAAACTTGTTGTAGCTACTGATCTCGATGCATTGTGGTGATTTCCTTATTTTACTTTTCCTTCTTGCTCTTAATCTCAATTATTCCACACTCCTCTAAGAGTTTTTGAAGAAAACTCTAAGTGTCCAAGAGTATGAGAGAGAGAGAATAGAGAGAGAGCTCCAAGCTAAAACTGACAAATTCCGTCAACTGATCCTCATAAGCCTTTTATTAATAAAGCCTCTTATTTCTTCAATCTTCCATTATTTTCCTCCTCACATGCAACCTGTGACCTTTCACCTTCCTTTTCTATTATTTCCAGTATTTTCATAAATAAAATTCCAATTAATGCCACTTTGCCTTTCCAAAGTATTTTCCATTGAATTTTCCAATTTCCATAGCCATTAATTAATCACAAGTGATGCCTATCACTTTGTTTTTTCGTAAAATTCAGCTTGGAATACATGTCCCATGACATTACATGGATTTTTTACCACGGTTGTTACAATATTTTTTATCCAAATGAAAATTTCATCGTGAGCATCGATGCATCTAGGGATGGGTTTGGAAGAGTCCTAATGCAAAATGGACATGTGGTATGTTATGAATCAAGGAAGCTAAGGGAGAATGAAAGAAATTATGCCACTCATGATTTGGTGTTGGAAGAAATTATAAATTCCTTAAAAATGCGGAGGCATTACCTCATGGGGAAAATATTTGAATTGAAAAATGACCACAATGGTTTGAAGTAGTGGTTTGGAAAACCGATCCGAAATGCTTGACAGAGTAGATGCATGGAATTTTGGTTCATTATGAATTTGAAATAAAGTAGATAAAAGGTAAGGATAATGAAGCGGATGATGAACTTAGAAGTAGGGTTCATGCAATGCATGCTATTACCATAAGTGTACGCAAGTATGTTTTAAAACCCATAGTTTTAGAGGCTACAAATTTTGATCAACAATAAATGGAAATAAAACAAGAGCTAAAACACAATAATTTGTAGCCAAAGTATAGGAATTATCAAATGAGAAAGGATGAAATTATCATGCACAAAAGCTCAATATATGTACTAAAATCTTCAGGGATTAAAATTACATTTTCTAATAAGATGCACAAGGTATCTTATGCTAGACACCCATAGTACCGAAAGATAATTTCAGTAGTCAAGAAAATATTTTTTGCTAGGCATGAAAAATTAGGTAGATGATTATATAGCTAGGTGTTTAGAATACGATAAATTAAGGTTGAGCATAGACATCCATATAGATTTCTAGAACTAATACCCATTCTTGAGTGGAAATGGGAAATTGTTTATATTTATTTTATTACAAATTTCCCAATGCTATGATAAAACATGATTCCATTATGGTAGTGGTGAACATGGAACATTGTCACTAATTTTTCTCATTTTATTCCAATAAATTCAACACACAAGGAACCAAATGTAGCTAAAATTTACGTTAAGAAAATTGCTAGGCTATATGGTATGCACAAGGAAATTCTTTAACATAGGGATCCCAAGTTTACATTAAACTTTTGGACAGGTTTATTCAAGGGATTTGGAACTAGTTTAATTTTTAACACAACATACCATCCAAAGTTAGATGGTTAGATAGAAAGTGTCAATGAGGTGACTGTGCATATATTGAGAATGTATTTGTTGGAAAACCATGAAAACAAAAAGAGTATCTACACTTGGATAAGTACTAATAGGTATAAATCATCTTTGAATATGAGTCCATTTGAAGCCTTATAGGGAAAGAAATGAAACACACCTAGGAGTTGGGACAACCTAGTGGAAAATTCCATTGATGGATAAGACTTAGAGAAATGAAGGGAAAGTAATAAAAATGAAGCAAAATTTGAAGGTTTCCCAAGATAGATAGAAAATCCATGTAGATAAGAACAAACTATATAGGGAATTCAAATTTTTTGATCATGTCTTCTTGAGAGTGAACGAAAATGAAATTTCATTTAAACTAGGTAGCTAAGAAATGTTGATAGCCATATGTGTGATGTATTTGAAATCCTAGAGAGGATTAGCTTAGCTGAATATAGGGTTGCATTGCTAGCATCCATGAATATTCATAACGTGTTTCATATTTCATTGTTTAAAAAGTATGTTACTAATGTCAATGATGTAATTGACTAGAATATGATTCAAGTGGAGCTCGAGGGAAAATTTCAGGTATAACTAATGAAAATCTTAGATAGGAAGGTTAAAATGATCTAGAATTGAGCTATCACCTTAGTAAAGGTGCACTAGACACTTTTTAGTCATGTTGCTGCTGTGAAAAACACCCTCCAAAATTTTTGCACACTAAAATTTTTGAGCCTACTGTGGACCTTGCAATCGGTTGTTCCGTAGTCACTTCTTCATCAATTTTGATGCCTTCTGAGCTCCCTTCTTGGATAGGAAGTGTTTAAGTCACATGCTCACGCAAGCTTAGTCTGTAACAAGTGCACGAGCACATTATTTTATGCAACCTTGGACAAGAATAAGATGTTGCATCAAGACTATCCATGTGTGACGACCAATCCATGTCAACAGTTAGTGCGCACTAACAATGCCATTTTCTCACATTTTCGCTACGTTTGTACTTCTGCTTCAGTGGATTTTGCAAATTGTCGCTCTCGTGCACCTTTTTTTTCACGAGCATTGTTTTCATGTTTTTGACTAACTCTTTCACTTGATTTCACTTTAATTACTGACTTTTTCATGTTATCTTTCCTCTCGCATGTGTTACTTTCACTTTTGATTCACATATCGTAAAAGTTGTTCGAACTTTAGTAGTTGTCTTATTTTCGCATGTTAGTTGTCACACAATGTATGTGATTTTTCTAGTGGTTTCAAGGGGTAATATTTTTATGAATGAGTTTTTCTAACCATGTAAATGTTATTTTCACTCATTCCCATGTTTTAAGAACTATCACACAAGTGTCATCACAATCATTCCAAAGTGTACCTTTAGTGTCACACTTGTCGTAAAGTCATCACAAAGTTGTTGCACTGAGGGAAATATGTTGTTAATGTGTTCCAAATGATATATGTTGTTGTGTCATCAAAGTGTTTCAAGTGTGTGATCAAAATCAAGGCATATCATTGTTCACAACAGTCTCTTTGGTCCCACAGTTAGCCAAATTTTGGAAAATTCCTAGAAACCTAGCCTCATCCAAACCTCCTGAACTACGCATTGCATAGTCTCGGCCCTCAAGTAGTGACCTTGTTTCTTCACACTGTGCAATGTGCAATATCTACCTCCCAAACCTATGCATTTTTCAACCTCAGTTCTCCAAGCCCAGAACTATGCATTTCAAAACCTAAGTGATCAAGCCCACAATTGCGTATTTGACAACCTTAGTGCTCAAGCCCAGAACTACACATTTCATAACTTGAGTGCCCAAGCCCAGAACTACACATTTCGAAACCTCGGTGCTCAGGCCCAGAACTACACAATCATGCCTTCCAGCTAGGCCTCAACTACACATTGGGAAACCTATAGCCTCAAGATCATCCTTGATCTTCTGAATTGCGTAATGGCTCAATCTCCCTTTCCTCCCAAAACTATGCAATGTGCTGTCCTAATGCTCATCCCCTCATCTTGTCACACTGATATATAGAATTGCATAGTTTACTCCCTTAGCCCAGCCTGAATTTTGCACTACATAGTCTCAAGGCTCAAGGCTCCCCTTTGCTTCTTAAACTACAGAACTACGTAGTCACTGAGCCCTTTTCCCAGTCTTCCATCCAATTCCTGCTCAGTCAATGGATCAATATGCATAATCTTAGACTAGGGGGTCTTCGTACTGATGTTGTCTCATCATGGGTGAATTGCAGAAACAACTACCTTATCATGCCATGGAAAGATGACGAAGAGGGAGATGGAGAAGGAGGACATGCTAGAAGACAGATATGGAGTGGAATAGATAATATGATCATCAGGTGAGAGGATGAAGGAACACCATACTATAATAGAAGATGAAGATGAAGATCACATGAAAGACTCATCATATTCTAGTCACAAGGAGGAGGAATAAGAAGAACATGTACCATCGTTTCAAGAAGATACAAAGAAGAAGTAACAGGAAGGATAGATTGGAATTGTTATATCATTATGCAGTCCATGTCCTTAGTGTCATGTTATGTCCTATCAAAAGTCATCGTATGACACATCATTATTATGGTTATGTAATTACCTATTCAAAATCTATTGTAAGTGAAATTCCAAAGGACACATTCAAAATATAAAGAGTCATGCAAATTCGAAAAGTCATAGGAATTCAAACAATCATGAGGGTAGTCAAAGGGTCACAAGGAAGGTGACGCATCACCTCTTGGTTATATATACACCCTCATTGTATGAGTAAGGGAATTTTCACCATGGATCCTCCCACGAGGAATTAGAGAGATAGATCAGTTCTTTTGAGGAGAAAGGAGTGGCTCCAACACTCCATTATTGGAGCTAATGATGTTCATTTGTATATGTGTGTATTGGAACCTTTACTTAATAACAGAAGCCTTCAAGGCCAGCATGTTCTTCATGCATGAATTACGAATATTTGTAGGACTATTCTGCGGATGTTTGTATTTCATGTTTTCTATCATCTGTCCTAATGTGGTTGAACTATTTTGGTTATTTAAGTACTTATATTATTGAGAATGTGTTGTAATGGTCATTATTATTGTCCCATCCTTCTGGACTATTCTGTAGAATACTAGACAAATATTTCTCATTGATTGGTTGTAATGATCATCACATCTTTTTTGGACTATTCCGTTGGATGTTAAACGAATCCGTGTTGTTTGTGTGTGTGTCTTCTTGGGTGCTACTATCACCTCTCTCTTAGAGGCTCACTTTATACTTTCCCTCTGTAGTAGAAGAAATTTGACACACCCACAACCTAACACTCACGAGGCACACCTTCTTTATTTTCGAAGGCACCACGCATTCCTCTCTCGCTGACAATTAGAGCCAAGAAAAATCTATAAAAATACATGGAAACCAGGTCGGTATTCCGGATGGGGTTCCTACTCCAAACGATGTGAGGCCTAATTGAGAATTCACATCAGGGAGACCCCTTGGTTGATGGATTTCCAGCACCGTCAACAACTGGCACTAAAAGGAGGGCCAAATGACAAGTTGTGCCTGTTGACTCTCTTTTGAACCTCTTATATCAAATGGCTTATCCTCAAATCTTACTCTCAGGGTGTTTCTCTAATTTATCCATTTATTATTTTTCAATCCCCAATGAGCCTCTCTATCAATTTTCTCAGTTAAAGTTTGATGGTGAGGTTGGAACATCCATAACCGTGCACATTCTAATTTTCTAAAATTTTGTGAATCTTACAAAATGAACGATGAAGAGTTTTTTTGTGGGATTTTCTTCCTCACCCTTGAAGGTCATGTTAATCAATGGTTCCATACCTTACCACCTGCCTCCATCCATTATTTCCATCATTTCCTCAAGGAGCTTTATCAAGCCTTTGATAGTTATGATTACTGAGATGTTTATGAAAGAATCAATCAGTTATGAATTAAGCCTTATGAATCAGTTGAGGATTTGTGTAATCAATTCCTTCACCTTTGTTATGAATTTCATGAAGAAGATACAGATTGGATTTAAAAAATAATTTTAGCATTTGGCTCATGTCTCTTTGCATGGTAAACCTGAACCCGTGATGTTTCTACTTCCCCACCTCTTGTGAATCATGAGACACCTCTAATTTCG
This sequence comes from Pinus taeda, assembly GCA_000404065.3. Lineage (NCBI taxonomy): Eukaryota > Viridiplantae > Streptophyta > Pinopsida > Pinales > Pinaceae > Pinus > Pinus taeda. The sequence goes on along the minus strand of APFE030261021.1, from coordinate 35,376 downwards.
GAGGAGTAATTTATTGCTCTTGTTATTTTTTCTCCTCCTTTTCCAGTTCCAATGAGGGTGTCTCCATGCAAAGATAATAAAGTTTTGAAATCTACAAATAAAATTCCTAATCCATCTTCTCATTTTTCTTCCGCTTGTCATGACTAAGATTCAATGGAGGAAATCCCAGAATGACGCATGAAGCCCATGGTGAAGAATAACTCCAGCATTTTACAAGATGATGTTACTATTCATAACTCTAGTATCCAAGTTGATATGGATTTTTGTTATCCTCTATCATCTACATGCCATGACTCTTACCATGATCTACCTGATCAACCTACTCCACCAACTAGTTTTTCACACCCTCTCAATTTTCGATTTGCTGGTTCAAATTACGATCAGTTACAGGGCATTCACATTACACAGGTAGAGGAATATGAAGGTTAATATGCTATCAAGATTTATTCTTTTTCCCAAAATCCTCCATGTGAAGGTGATGCACTCCTGTTCTTGGATGTTTTTCGATCTGCTAATCTCGGTAGTGAATCAAGTACAATCAATTCTTTCAATAAATCCGTAGCCTTGGGGAAAATCATTGCGATGATGATGAATTTGTTGACGAATTCGATCAAGAATGTGAGGTGCATCATCTAATCTTTCGGTTTATTATGAAGACATTACTTTAGATCCATAATTTGATTTGGTCAAAGAAAATGTGTTTACAAAAGCTTCCTCTTCATCTCAACACCCTCTGTGCTTTACCATTGGCGATGAATCTACTCACAACAAAGATACTCCATGCTCTTTAAGTCCTTCATTCAGTGATTTAACTTCTCAATTGGAACAAGGTGGTGAGATTATCCATGATGCAAATGAAAAACCCAAAATCATTGATTACTCTTCCCATCCCTTATCATCTCTTCTCTTTCATGAAGACAACTCTTCAAACAATCTTGCTCTAGAAATTTCCCTAATTCATTCATATTCGAATTTGCAATCAAAAGAATCTTTCAACTTAAGTAATCTAGTTTTTGAAGTTGAAGAATCTATTAAAATAAGTGACAGAGATGGTTCCCATATGGTGAGAAGTGTCTTTATTGAAATCATTGGTAGAAACAATTTGCAAACCATGCATGATCTGGTTCAATCTTTAAAATACAATTTTATAATCATGGAATGTTTTGGAACCTACCAGGGAGTCACGTCACTTCAACTTCCATTGATGGTCATGTCAGGATCTTGCGACTTTGGTAAGCCCCCCGAACTAAGTCATATATAGTTTCTCCCATGCAATCCTTCTCTTTGCATGGTTTCACTCGATGAAAATTTCTTTTTCAAAGTTATTTGGTTTCTCAGATGTGATCTTTCAAATTTCCAAGATTTTACTTCTGACTAGATTCAAGAATATTTTTTAGTTCATTCATCTTCATGCAAATCTCTCCTAGAAAACTTAGGTTTGGAATGTGTATCTCTCATGGAGTCATCGAATTATGAAGTTGATCATTCCAAACACCATATTTGGATGAAGGAATCACATATATTTTTGATTTATTTCAGGATGAGAAGCTCCTGGCTTTCCTTGTGAATATCATATCACAAATCTTGTTCTTCATCACACCTGAAATCCTCTTCAGTGTGAATGAATGCATGACTTATTCTGTGAATATTTGTTAACTACATCTTGAATGGTTTCATGTGTTTTCTATATCGACATTCCTTTTCACTTATTTAAATGATTACGATGCTAGTGTAGTGTGTTACCAGTTACAAAGAAATAGTTTCTCACATTCATCATGCGAGGAAGATGATTCTATTCTTCAGAGCATTTGCAAAATTTTTCAAATAATTTATCTTCATAATGGTTTGTAGATTTCTGTGGTGTGGTTTTTTAGAAGCTGAATTCGGATATTCCACAGTTTTCATCTTTAGTTTGTCGACGTTTTGAGTCTAGACCAAGACTCATCATCAGGACTGATTTACAAAGAAGAGAGATAGTAGCAATAAATATGGTTATGGTTGTGTGAGATGTCAAGTTTGTAAGCCGACCATCTAAATGATTTGAATTTTAAATTGATTTTTATTATTTAATTTTGTATTAATATTCTTATAATTTTTAATGATATATTACAAAGTTCTTTATGTTTTATTTGAGCTGCTTGTCCTTCTTTGTTTGCCTTGAGTGTTGTGAAAGCATCTATGAATGTCCAAAGGTTTCCTGCTAGTTTTAAGTGAGTCTCAAAGGCTATTGTGGATAATCGTCATAACAAAATTTTGCTTCTGCATAGTTCTAGGTGGATTAAGGATTTACTGAGTTGCTCAAATGCTTTATGGTTATGTTGGTTTTGTAATTTATGTTTGATGCAGGGAAAGGGTGGGGTTAGGTTAGAATCATGACATTGCTTTAGGAAGTGTAGATTTGTTACAAATTGGGAATTTGATTCTTTAATCATCCCATCTGATCATTATTATATCCTTGATGATTATTATTCATTTTATCATTTTCCCACCAGTATATCCAATGAATTTTGTTTTACATCCTTCGATATTCATCATTCAACATCTCACTATTCATATTTTTATCGAGCGGTTGAGGAATTTCAACCTTCATTGATGATTATGTTAGGTCCTCATTGTCTCAACATGCTTGCAGAATATGATCAGATCTATTTTTCCTCACAATATTCTCATTGTAATCCCATACTTCTAATTGAAAATTAAAACATTCCAAACATTTCAGAGTTATCAAGAGGATTATCATGAATATTACAATCCAATCGTTGAATGGTTGGAACAATCTTAGCTAACGAATTCTGTTGCAAACAAGTTTTGATCCTTCTGCACACTTGCTAAGGAGTTCGGTGTAAATGGAGACACATCCGTGAGAAGCTTCCGATGTTTTTTGAATGATGGTTTCCATAAGAAAGGTAAGAATATAAATTGGTTAGAAGAAGTTCGCTATGGCCTATCTTTCTTCTCACAAGAAATAACTTCAATTTTTTGTGCAAGATATTCAAGTTATTATCATTTCTAGTCCACATTGTTTTATATTTGCTTTAATCGATCACATCTTTGTAAGTTCAGGTTGGGAACAATTACGGTGGCTACATTGGAAATTACATTAAAAGTGATCGCAACCTTCTAGATGGTTAGGTTAGGAATAGGTCTAGTTGTATTTTTGTTTACCTACACATCCATCCTGCATTTGTTTCTTGTAGTTTGTCTTGTGTTTTCTGGTTTTGGTTTCACATCACAGTTTTTCTTTAGCCATTTTCTATCTTGTCTTCTAGTTTATTAGCTTACTGTGTTGTCTTTCCTTTCCTTTTGCGAGACCGTGCATGAAGATGGTCTGTTTTCTCAAAGGGAATGTGGAAAAGTAGAAAAGGAGTTCATAAAACTGCAACATTTGGCTAACTCTCTGTCCTTCTTCCTTGTCTTGGTTACATCCTTTGGTTGATTATGTTCTGTCAAAAAATACAATCCTTTTGTTAATAAATCCTTGTCTTGAACCATAACCTCCATGTCTATTCTGGAAACTTCATGCGTGCACTCAGGTTTTTATATTTCTGTGGTTTCAAGTCGATCCAACCAAGTAGAGAAGGACAACGAGAAAATCTAAATGAGAAAACCAATATCAGTGGTATTATATACGCTTCTCTAAAGGGACAACCTCACTTGCTCTCAATAATTCCTGACCCCTCTTCTGCCCATGAAATAAATAAGTGCCAATGCAGATTCCTATATAAATAAATAAATAAAGGTGAAAGAAGAGAAATGATTCCTACACAAAGAGGTGAAGCAAGAAAATCTGTTAGCGTACTATCCAGACTTGCTAGAAGTAGATAAATGTTTGTGTTCCTAAAGTTACTATGGCAAGGTACTGTGTTATGAAACTAGCTCAAGAAAAGATAGAAAAGATAGATCAACGCCTGAGAATTCAGCCTCTTCGAGGGGGCAACCTCCTTTACATTACATAAATGAACAATTCTTGGATGATACAAATGACAAAACCTCCTTTCTATATATAGGAGTCTAAGGAGTCACAATATAACCCAGCCAACCTAACAATAATAATATAAAGCCACAAAAATAAAAATAGATGGATTCTATGGGGCACAGAAATAATAATATGGGGGCAATAGGGGCACAACAATATAAATAAGGGGTACAACTACCATAGTAATGGGGTAATCACTAGTATTATAGGGACCCAACATGCCCCTCCCCTTCAAAAAAGTGTTGTCCTCAACGCTTGAGTAGTTCTGGATACTTCTGTATAAAATTCTCATCCTCCCATGTCGAATCTTCCGCAGATAAGTTCTTCCACTTGATAAGATACTCCAAAATTGAT
>APFE030261021.1:1458-28911 GCA_000404065.3 Pinus taeda | reverse complement strand
AGGATAATCTTTGTTCTAAAAAGTATTTAAGGCTATCATGATCCATTTTTACCTTGAAGTGTCTTCCCATTAGGTAAGGTCGCCATTTCTTAAGTGCATGGAGTATTGCCAACATTTCCTTCTCATAAATAGCTTTGTTAAAAACTTTCCCTTGATTGGACGACTTTCAAAAGCAATGGGTCTTTCATCTTGCATTAGAACAACACCAATTCCATTTCCTGAAGCATCACATTCCACAATAAAGTTTTTTTGTGAAGTCCGGTGTAGCTAAGACCGGTGCTTGGCACATTGCCTCTTTAAGATGTTCAAAGGCCTTTGTTGCTTCCGGAGTCCATGAAAATGCATCTTTCTTCAATAATGTTGTTAGAGGTGTTGTTATTCTTCCATAATTCTTAACAAACTTGCGATAATACCCTGTCAACCCGAGAAATCCTCGCAAATACTTTATGGATGTGGGGATTTTCCATTCCTTAATGGCTTTAATTTTGCTAGGGTCTACCTTAACTCCTTCATGAGATACAATATGACCCAAATATTCCACCTCTTGTACTCCAAAGAAGCATTTGGATCTTTTTTGCATATAATTGTTTCTCCTCCAATAGTTGTAGCACCCTGTCAACATGTTCAACATGATCCATCCAAGACTTGCTGTAGATTAGTATATCATCAAAAAATACTAACACAAATTTTCTAAGGAATGGTTTGAAAATTGAATTCATCAAACCTTGAAATGTTGAAGGTGCATTGGTAAGGCCAAAAGGCATGACCAAAAATTCATAAGGACCCTCATGAGTTCTAAATGTTGTTTTCGGAATGTCTTCAGTCTTTAGTCTTCATTCTGATTTGATGATATCCTGAACGAAGATCCAACTTGATGAAGTAAATTGATCCATGCAATTCATCCAGTAATTTATCAATGACAGGAATGGGAAACTTATCTTTAATAGCGAGCTTGTTGAGCTCCCTATAATCCGGACACATGCGCCATGATCCATCCTTCTTGTGCACCAATACCACTGGAGTAGAGAAAGAACTTTGACTCGGTTGAATTATCCCAGCCTCTACCATTTCTGCAACCATACGTTCAATTCCACTCTTTTGGACATAGGGATATCTGTACGGCCTGATGTTTGGAGGAACACTTCCTAGAATTAGATGAATAGCATGATCATGATCACGCACAGGTGGGAGACCTTTAGGAGTCTCAAATAACTTGGAATGATTATCCAGGACTTTTTGGAGATCTGGAGAAATAGATGATCCGATGTGGAAACATCTAGCGAACATAATTGTGCAATTACACCTCTTTGTTCCTTTTTTAGAAGCTTTGTCATACCATTAGAGCTGACTATATTTCCTGGTTTCCCTGCAATACCCCTTAATCAACTTCCTTTCCTTCCATAGAAAATTTCATGAAAAGTTCTTGAAAATTAAAAGCTATTGTACCCAAGGATTGTAGCCATTGGACTCCTAGTACAACATCAGCACCTCCCATTGGAATGGAAAGCATTGGGCTAGTCAATACATATTCTCCCATGGATAGCTTGATATTATGGCACTTTCCAAAGCAATTTATTGTTTCTCCATTTGCAACCATCACTTGACACTCTGGTGCTGGATATAAGAAGCAATTCAATTCTTTTGCTACCTTACAATGAATAAAATTGTGAGTACTTTCTGAATCAATCAACACTATTACCTTTTTCTTCTTGATTTGTCCTTCTATCTTGATGGTTTGAGGAGTGGTAATTCCCGCCAATGCATTACAAGATATGGTCGGATTCATTTCTTCTTTATCTAGGCTTTGTTCTTGGAGTATATCCTCTTCTTTTGACCTTTGTTGCTCCTTTTCTTCTTCCTCTTCACAATCTATGTAGAATAATTTCTTCTCAGCACACTTATGACCTTTAGTGTATTTGCTATCACAATTGTAACAAAGCCTTTTGCTCTTTTTTCTTCCAATTGTTGTGGTGTCAACCTTATAGGTTGTGGAAGACTAGGGGCAACAACACTTCCATCTTTATAGTTGTGAGTGGTATGCTACCTGGTTGCCATAATTTTGCTTTCCATTTTTCTTGCTAACCTGAATGCCTTCTCTAATGAATCAGGTTCCCAAAGGCGAACATCATGTTGGATATTATCCTTTAAAGACCCTATGAACACATCAATTCTATGCTCCTCTGGAATATCTTTTACATTTATGTTCAGTTTTTGGAACTCCTCAATGTGCTCCATTATTGAACCCTTTTGTTTGAGACTTATCAATTGGCTAAAAAAAGTGTTGCTTTTTGTATCATCATAATGTGCCATCAATTCTTTCGTAAAAATTGCCCAAGTGATAAATTGTTTACGAGAGCAAAGCCATTGATACCATACAAACTGTTTTGGTTCCAAATATAAAGTTTCCATACGTACCTTTTGTGTGTTTTGCACATTATTGAGATCGAAAAATTGCTCCATCTGTAATATCCATGTTGCGGGATCCTTGCCATCAAACTTCCTCATATCAATTTTTGGAATATGATGGGTCTTCGATCCCACGTTAGAGTCTATGGAATCATGATTAACATTTCTTTTGTTCTCATCATGAGTTTCTTTTACTACCCTTTCACCCTTAGTGACCATTTCTTTTAGCAACTTATTCATATTTATCTCCAATTCGTCCATGTCTGTCTTCAAATCTGTTTCCAAATCGTCCATGTCTGTCTTCAAATCTGTCTTCAAATCGTCCATGTCTGTCTTCAAATTTGTCTTCAAATCGTCCATGTCTATCTTCAAATTTGTCTTCCAAGCGTCCATCTTAGATTCCATGCCATTTATCTTAGTTTCTGTTAGCTTTTGTGAGGCTGACATTTTTTGCACTTGGTCTTGTAATTTTGATATATCATGTAGCATTTCTTCCTCTTCTTCATGAGTTATGCTAGAGCTTTCAGTTTCCTTACTATGTGTTTGCATTTTCTTTCCTCGAGGCATCAGTTACCAATAATAATTCTCTACTATTCCCTTTGAATTCCTTCAAATAAATTTTCAAACCCAGCTTAAGCAAAAATTTAAGAAAATCTACACAGCTTTTTTCACTTTGTAGGAGCTCGATATTGCCTTTGATGTATCTCTGTGCTTTGCAATCATCTAGTTCTTTTACCTGTAGTATCCCTCTGTGTCCTCTTTCTAATGCCACAAGTCTGACCCAAATTGGATTCTCCAAGGAAGAGTTATGCGAAATCTCCCACAGTGACTTGATTATAGACTAGTTTAGTAGAGCGAACTTGTACGACGTGCCAAGAGTCACTATTTCAACCTTTGGATCTGAAAAATTCACACAAGAAACTAAAGTCCGTTCTCTTTCTGTAACTTCTTACGAAATTTCAATCCGATGCTCAGAGAGATTATAGACTAGTTTAGTAGAGCGAACTTGTACGACGTGCCAAGAGTCACTATTTCAACCTTTGGATCTGAAAAATTCACACAAGAAACTAAAGTCCGTTCTCTTTCTGTAACTTCTTACGAAATTTCAATCCGATGCTCAGAGAGAAAGTTATGGCGATTTTCCCCAAGTCACTTGTTTTGAATGTAATTCAGGAGTCTCTGAAAAGACCAACTTCCTTAGATCATAGCTCTGCAAATATCGCGCCCAAAGCTCTGAAATTTGGACCCAAGGTTCAGCATGATTTCGTCTCAAATGGGTTTTTTTTGCGACTTCTGAAACGTCACAGAAAAGAAGTTATAGTGAAAATGCCACGATGACCTGTTTGGAGCAGCGAAACCCTAGAATCGAAAGCTCTGATACCAAATGTCATGAAACGAGCTCAAGAAAAGATAGAAAAGATAGATCAACGCCTTATAATTCAGCCTCTTCGAGGGGGCAACCTCCTTTACATTACATAAATGAACAATTCTTGGATGATACAAATGACAAAACCTCCTTTCTATATATAGGAGTCTAAGGAGTCACAAATAACCAGCCGACCCTAACAATAAAAATATAAAGCCACAAAAATAACAATAGAGGGATTCTATGGGGCACAGAAATAATAATATGGGGGCAATAGGGGCACAACAATATAAATAAGGGGTACAACTACCATAGTAATGGGGTAATCACTAGTATTATAGGGACCCAACATACTGTCTAGGCCTTCTGGCAGCAGAATAACACGAGAGATGAAAAAACTGTACTTTGAAAATCTAGAGCTCGTGAACTTCATTACCCTATCCTGACTCGACACATTGTGTGATCACTTGTCTTATGTTTGTGTTTAACTAACTAAAGGAATGAAGGGGACTATTTTTATGCATGAGTTAAATGAGGAAAGCATGGCCATTTGAATAATGAATTAATACTTCCTAAAGAAGTAGACCTTGCACAAAATAATTGACCAAGGAAGAGTAGTTGGAGTTCTACCAGTGTGTCACCAAGCATTGTCGTTGTGACAACACCCTCCAATATTTTGCATACACTCAAATTTTGGAGCCTACTGTGGAACTTGTGATCGGTCATTATGTAGTCATTTCTTGGTCAGCTAATGATTTTGGAGCTCCCTTCTTGGACTAGAAGTGTCAAAGTCACTTGGTCACACATGCTTAATTCGTACAAAGTGCATGAACACATTCTTTTATGCAAGCTTGGACATGCATGGAACATTCCATTAAGACTATGCCTGTGTTATGTCTAATCCATGTCAACATGTGCTCACTCACAATGACAATTTCTCACATTTTAGCTATGTTTGTACTTCCATTTCGATGAGTTTTGAAAAATGTTGCTCCCACACACCTTTATTTTTGTGAGCATCATTTTAATGTTTTTGGGCGTTTCTTTCACTTTCTTTCACTTTACTTAGTGGATATTTCATTTTATCTTTTTTCTAGCATGTGTTACTTTCACTGTTGATTCACATATCACAAGAGTCATTCGCACTTTAGCAATTATCATATTTGCGCATGTTAGTTATCACACAATGTATGTATGCATGTTCTGGTGGTTTCCAGGGGTTATATCTATGTGAAAGAGTTATCCTAACCATGTAAACATCAATTTCACTCATTCCCAATGTTCTAAACACTATTGAACAAGTGTCGCCATGGTCATTGCAAAGTGTACCTTTAGTGTCACAGTTGTTGTAAAGTCATCACAAAGTTATCTCATTGAGGGAAATATGTTGTTAACATGTTGCAGATGATCTATGTTGTTGTGTCATCAAAGTGTTTCAAGTGTGTGATCAAAGTCAAGGAATATCACTGTTCACAACAGTCTCTCCGGTCCCACACTTTGCCAAAATTTATAAAATTCCTGGTAACCTAGCCTCATCTAGCCCTCCTAAACTACGCATTGTGTAGTCTCAGTCCTCAAGAAGTGACCTTGTCTCACAGCACTGTACAATGCACATTATATACCTCCCAAAACTTCACATTTCGCAAAGTGAGTGCTTAAGCTCGGGACTGTGCATTTCACAACCTCTGTGCTCAAGCCCAAAAATACACATTTCAGAACTTCAATGCTCAACCATATAACTGCTCATTTTGTAATCTTGTTGCTCAAGCCCAAAACTATGCATTTCATGACCTCAGTGCTCAATCCCATAACTGCACATTTCACAACCTCAATGCTGATGCCAAAAACTGTGTATTTCAAAACCTTAGTGCTCAAGCCTAGAACTACACAATCATGCCTTCCATCCAGGACTGAACTACACATTGTGTAGTCTCCAACCTCAAGCTCATCCTTGAGCTCCTAGAATGCATAACTATGTAATGGCCCAATCTCCCTTGCCTCATGAAATTATGCAATGTTCTCTCCCTCTACTCATCCTGTTAGCCTATCACATTGATCTCCACAATTGCGCCATTTTCTCCCTTGGCCCAACGTGAACTGCATAGCCACTAAGCCCTTTTCCAAGTCTTCCATTCAGTTCTAGCTTAGTTAATGGATCAATATACACAATCTTAGAATAGGGGGTTTTGGATTGATGTTGTCTTGTCATGAGTGAATTACATAAATAGGTAACTTATCATGCCATGGAAAGATGACGAAGAGAGAGATGGAGAAGGAGGAAATGCTAGAAGACACATATGGAGCGGAAGAGATAAGATGATCATCAGGTGAGAGGATGAAGGAACATCAGACTATAATAGAAGATGAAGATCAATATCACATGGAAGAGTCCTCATCTTTAAGTCATAAGGAGGAGGAAGAAGAAGAACATGTACCATATTTTCAAGAAGACATAAAGAAAGCAGAAGCAAGAAGCATATCTTGGCATTTTCACATCATCATGTAGTCTATGTCATGAGTGTCATGTCATATCCTATCACAAGTCATCATAGGCCACATAATTATTTCATATTATGTAATTACCTATTCAAAATGTATTATAAAGTGGATGTCCAAAGGACACATTCCGAATATGAGCAGTCATGTAAAGTCGAAAATTCATAGGAAGTCAAACAGTCATGAGGACGTCAAAGAGTCACACGGAAGGTGGAGCATCACCTCTTGGTTATAGATACACCCTCATTGTATGAGCAAGTGACTTTCCACCTTGGCTCCTCCCACAAGGCATTAGAGAAATGTATCAGTTCTTTTGAGGAGTTAGGACTGGCCCCAATGCTGCACTATTGGAGATAGTGATGTTCATTGTATACATGTGTTTTGGATCTTTTACTTAATAACATAATACTTCAAGGGAAACATGTCCTCCATGCATGGATTATGAATATTTGTAAGAATACTCTGTGGATGTTTGTATTTTATGTTTGCTTTGATCTGTGCTAAAGTAGTTGAACTATTTTGGTTATTTTACTACTTATCTTATTGAGAATGTGTTGTGATGGTGATTATTCTTGTCCCATCCTTGTGGACTATTTCACAAGATACTAGACAAATATTTCTCATTGATTGGTTCTAATGACCATCACATCTTTTGTAGACTATTCTGCTGGATGCTAGACATATCTCTTTTTTGGTGTGTGTGTCTTCTTGGGTGGTACTATTACTTCTCTCTTAGAGGCTCACTTTACTCTTTCCCTTCATAGTAGAAGAACTTTGACACACTTACAACTAAACACTCACCAGGAACACCTTCTTGTTTCTTGAAGGTAGCACGTGTTCCTCTCTCGCTGATAGTTAGAGCCAAGGAAAATATATAAGAATACATGGCAACTATGCCAATATTTCAGATGGGGCTCCTACTCCATACGGTGTGAGGTCTAATTGGAACTTCACATTAGGGAGATCGCTTGGTTGATGGATTCTAGCACCAGCAACAAGTCCTAAGGATGCTACATGGGAGCATGCATATGCTATGAGGGAAGAGTACCCTCATCCTTTTCAATAATTTTGTTTGTATATGTGTATATATAATGTATTGAAGATGATTCATGAATAATGGGGAGGGAAATCTAATACCTTGAATTGGTCCCTAGGTTTTAAATGAATACGCACATATGTAACTTAGGCTAGTGATATGGTACATATTAATTAGGTTTCTCATGCAAGGACTAGTTTGGGGGCTACTATTCATATGTGTTTATATGTTTTGAGGCTAGAGGATGAAATTTATAAGATATGAAATTATGTGCACATTAATAAAATGCATCATCATTATAGGTCGAGGTAGATGTAAAGAGTATTCGGGGCTAAGACTCGATGAGTGTGAAAAGGGGGATCTATATGCTCAATATATTATTAAAATAATCCTAAATAAAAAATGAACATGTTTTAACTTATGTTCAAAAAATTACTTTAGGGGGGTTCCATGTTTCAAGAGAGTAATATGTCAGATAAAAGTGAAGGTGATAGTGTTATGGAACACACATTCTACATCATATAACTATGGTAAATGTGACTAGGCATGTTAGATGGGAAATAGGGGATGACCCTATCACATGACGATAAAGAGGGAAGGTCCCATGATTTGAGGTTAGAGGAGTAGTTGGAGACTCATGAGGTAGTAAGAATTCCTATAGACCACATGTCTCTAGAACATCCTTGGTAGTTGAATTGCAAACCTTGAAGGTAGTTGCAGAGCTTGAGGAATTGTGGGTGTAGAGAAAGGGGTTCACTACATGGGTTGTAGGGTTGAAGGGGGTTGGGAGCCTCTTGGTTGAACACTACATAGTTTTGCAACTTGACCTAGTGTACAATATTGTTATGTACTTGGCTTTGGTTAAAACATTTCCCTATGGACTTGAAGCCATAGCTTGGGGATAAACCACTATTGAGAGATTATGAATAATGTGGTATGTGGCTGATGGAATGTCTAAGGTTTGAAAATAGATATTATATTTCATAAATTGTATTATTTTAATGTGTTGACAGTGTTGGATGTCACCAACATACATGGGATCTCCCTGATATGAGGTCCCAATTAGACCTCACACCATTTGGTGTAGGAGTCCCATCTGGATATAGGGTTTGCCCACCATTGTGAATGGTTTATAGGTGTGCCTTGTTTACAACACATACACAAGAAATTATAATAAATATTTGGTGTATAAAGTACGTGATATTTGTATGACACCGAATTTAGAATGAAAAAGAAACTTCCAGGGCTGTAAAGAGAGATAAGCCTCCAATTAAGAAAGTAATAGTAATATCCTAAGAGAGACGTACGAGAAAAAGATAAAAACTTGTTGATTAACCTACAAATTAGTTCACAAGATAAACAACAATCATAAAATCATAGCAACACTTATTCAAGAATATCCATATCGAAGAAATGAGATTGTTCATTAGTCTTAGTATGTATTATTCCAACATATACCATAAACATATCAAGAATAGTCTTACTGCATTCATGATACATCCATGAAGAATTTCTAGCCCAAGGAGATTCTGATTATTAATGAAAGGCTCCAAGTACATGGTTGCATAGGTGAAACACTAGATGCAATACAGGAACATGAAGCTACAACTTGCTTCTCCAAATAATGATTTTCCTCGTATGAAATAAAAGAGAAGCTATGGCAAAACTCTAAGAATCCGAGCCTTTACTTAAGTTATAAGGAGATATTTATAACAAATCAAAATGACTTTTGAGTTTCCTCATGACTTTTCAACTTCTATCACCTATGGGATTCCATACAGCCTTTCACATTCTATATATGATCTTTTACATTCCACGCGTCTTTTGAAATTCCACATGTGTCTCTTGGATTCCATTACATTAAAATTATTTCAAAAGACAAAATAATTATAGGATGGTGGCTATATAAGACAAAACTTATAACATGCTTTCAAATAGATAAGTCATTGGTTTCTTTTTGGATCTCATTGGCGATGGATGAATGCCATGCTCTAAATTTTGTAGCAATGACTTTGATTCAGACTGGAAAATATGCTACAGACCACATCTTCACCTCTAATCCTTATGTCGATATGGATTTGGAGCTAGATTGTACACTATTCCATAGGCATGACAATTTCATGTGAGCTTTAAATGGTGGAATGACATACTGTAGAATAATGTTCTTAGAAATGTCCAAGCCTTCATGTTCTTATGCTTTCTTGATTTTCTCAATCTACTTATTCACTTCTCGTAAGATGATATCCCTGCCTCTTGTTTCTTCAAGTGATCCTACTGAAGGCAACCATTTTTATGTGCTAGGGACTCCAAACTATTGTGCAACCGAATATAAGCAGCTACAATGTTAGCTGACTTTTTTTCGAGACTGGTGTAATTTTGACCATGGAGTGTCAACTCTACTTTGTCTACTTCAGCAACAATCTTGTCCTTTTTCAAAAACTATTGCAGAACATCACAATATTTAGCAACCATTCTAGTATTTGATTGATAGTTCTATTTGCCACCTCTAGGAGCTTCAAGACTTTTTGTGCTTTTAGTAGAAATTCCCACTTGTAGGTCACCTGGTAATGCAATATACTAAAGAAAAACACTTGATCTACTTCTACAAACAATTTAGCAGAATCTTAATCGAAGATGAGCAACATCAATAAGAACATAGATAACTGATAAGAAGGAATCAATCACACATAACACAGAAGATATAACTCGGGGAAAGCCTTAGCCTAGAACCCCAACTTTGTATTATCATACAAGTGGAAATATAGCCAGTATTACAAAAAAGAATCAGCTCAAAATCTATCCTTCTCTCTTTGTAGTACCTCTACTGCTCATAGACAGCCAAAGGCCTCTCTCTAACCTCTGGTCTACTCTCCCATCCTCCTATTTCTTTACACAATTCTGATTGGGGTCCAGTGCAACCACTTGTGTGAATTGGCCTCTTCACACACTCAACAACCTCTGATCTAACAGCGCAGTCCTGAAGGAGATAAATCCTCATCATGGATGAGCTTCCTTTATAGGAAAAAAATTCATCCAACTGATAGTACATTGTCCCTTCTTTGTTCTCAATTGGGTCTCTGTCTGAATTGACATGCATGAGTTATTCATGAGAGAATCTTCAATTATCTAAAGTGCAATAGTTATATGCAAGCATGCATTAACTAACTGAACTTACTTAATTTAAACAAACTGTTTAAATCAATTATAACTATACTTGACTCAGTTAATTGAGCCAACTAATTACTACTCAAATTAGAACTCATCCTTATCTCTTTAACTAATGGATAAATTCCTCAATTAATAGAGAAACTGTTGCATGTCCTCACATAGATTTCACATTTGATTTTTCACAACTAATTAACTCATGGTCAATCAATTAATTTGTTTTCAAATAGTTGCTAAGTTCAAATTTGAATTTTACTTCCTATGTTTAGTCCAGTGACTGACTAAAAAAGGAATCCATCCTGAACTGCTAAAAATAGAATGTTATTTTTAGCACTTCCATTTTTCATTCCATGTTGCCCAATCCAGCACTGGTACCCAAACTGCTATTTTTAGCAGTGCTATTTTTAGCACTTATATTTTTAGCATTTCTTGTTGCCATTTTCAACACTCCCTCTCAACAAGAACGACATTCAACTTGAACCTGATCCTGTACCTCTGGAATGTTCTGCATGCAACACTTCTACCAAGTGTGGTTGCTCCAGCAACTCTTAGAACAAAAAAATTCCCCACTGACCTCTTTGTTGGGCTAGAAACACACTCTGATGCTGAAGCTCTACCTATTGCTGGCAAGTGCTCCCTCTCTAACCTCTGAGCTGCTACAACACTTCATGCATCTCACACCATTGCACACCTCTTTGTGCCATCCTGCACTGGTGCAACACTCCTGTGCCTCTCGCATCGTTGTAACCTGCTAGTTCTACACAGTCCTGGGACTTTTGCACTGTAGCTCTACCTGCCACTCCATCCACATATGTCTCTACCCAATCAGTCAGTCCTACTACTCCTCATAGGGGCTCATGTATCAAAGTCAAATCAAAGAGGTTGGGTACTGCAAGGATCCTGCCCCTCCTCCTTAGGACGATCGCTCCACATCGCCCCACCTCCTACCTGGAGGTATGGATGCATGTGATCCCTCTTCCCACCTGACTCGAAGTTTCCCCCTACTGGATGTCTCTGCATGAGTAGATGTCTCTACTCGATCTCCTCTCAGCTTCTCTAGTTGTGGCTACTCCACAACCTCTTGAAGCTACTTCACCAATTGTGGCTCCTCCACAATCGTCTAAGACTTCTTCTAGCACTGTATGTTGAGAGGTCATTTACTCTCCCTCTCAACCACCAAGTCTCCATCAGTTGCCTTGCTCCTCAAGGCTTTGCATGCATCTTGAACCTCAAGGGCATACAGGTTCTTGACCCATGAACCAATCTGCTTCACTTGTCTAGTGATGATGTGTCTAAGGAAAACCTTTCCCTTACTAAAGACTACATCATGGCCTCTGTCTTCCAGCATCATGATCAACACCAAGTTTCTCTTCAATCCTGGTACATACTTGACATCAGTCAAGGTAAGGTGAGCTCCATGCTCCCTCTGAAAAATAACCCTACCTACACTTGAGACACTATACTTTTCATCATTACCCATTACTATGAGTATCTGGAGATCTTTTTCCTCCAAAGTAGAGAACAAACTTTTGTCGTCGGTCATGTGGAAAGAAGCTCCACTATCAAGAAACCAGCCACTTCCCACCATGGATGAGACCATGCATGCGAAGAGTGTGAAATCCAACTCGAACTGTGAAGCAAGTGCCTCACCTTCAGATTCTTCCCCGAATCCCTTCTTGGATTTCCTTTATGGACAATTTGTAACGAAATGGCCCACCTCATGACAACGAAAGCATCGCACTTTCGATTTGTCAAACTTCTTCCAACCATGGGAAGAACTGGATTTGGAATGAGAAACCTTCTCCTTTCCCTTCTTCACCTTACTCACTAAGGCACAATTTTCTTCATCCTCCATGGATGAAGAACCATCTCTGGTGCTTCTTCTTATCTCCTCCTGCATCAAATCTGACCAAAGTCGTTCCCAATCTGGCAGTTTCTCTCTTCCATTAACCAAGTCTTGGTAGCTATGCCAGCTCTCAGGAAGACCGAGGAGTGCACGACTCACCATGTCATCATCAGCTGTCACAATCCCTAAGCTTCCAAGATAATCCCTGAATGTGGTGAGCTTGCTCAGATACATAGAGATCGTGTCGCCCTTTTCACATTTGATCTTTCAAAGTTTGTCCTTCAGTTCCAGCTTCCTTTGATCACTCCTATTCTGATAAATATCTTTCAATGTTTTCCATATCCAAAATGGAGTCTCCTTCCCATGGAGGCTCGAGACTATGTGATCTTGAACTCCTTCTAGGAGGATTCTCCTTGCTCTGGCCACACACTTTTTCCATTCCGCCAGTTGAGTAGCATCAGTCAGCTTCTGGACTTCTTGATCAATGAAGTCCTTTAGACCGTTATCTTCTAATAATGCCTCCATGCAATCCTTCTAGGCTATATAATTCAGACTACCATCAAGGGAATATTCGAGTCTCAAACCACTGAACGCCATCGGTGAAATAGATGTGATAAGAACTCAATTCAATATTTAGAAATTACAAACTTCAAATTCTCCCTTCTTGTATACTGTTCTTCCTTGATCACCTGTGCTCTGATACCATGTAGAATTTTTCCTACAAATTAGCTAGCTCTGATACCATGTACAAATTCCCACTTGTAGATCACCTGGTAATGCAATATACTAAAGAAAAACACTTGCTCTACTTCTACAAACAATTTAGTCGAAGCTTAATCGAACATGAGCAAAATCAATAAGAACACATATAACTGATAAGAAGGAATCAATCACACATAACACATAGGATATAACCCAGGGAAATCCTCAGCCTAAAACCCCATCTCTGTATTATCATACAAGTGGAAATATAGCCAGTATTACAAAAAGAATCAGCTCAAAAGCTATCCTGCTCTCTTTGTAATACCTCTGCTTCTCATAGACAGTCAAAGGCTTGTCTCTAATCTTTGGTTTTCCCTTCAAGCCTCCTATTTCTTTGCACAATTTTGATTGGGGTCTAGTGCAGCCACTTGTGTGAATTGGCCTCTTCACACACTCACCAACCTCTGATCCAATTGCGCAGTCCTGAAGGAGATAAATCCTCATCATGGATGAGCTTCCTTTATAGGAAAAATATTCATCCAAATGATAGTACATTGTCCCTTCTCTGATCTCACCTAGGTATCTGTTTGAACTGACATGCATGAGTTATTCATGAGAGAATCTTCAATTATCTGAAGTGCAACAGTTATATGCAAGCATGCATTAACTAACTGAACTTACTTAATTTAAACAAATTGTTTAAATCAATTATAACTGGACTTGACTCAGTTAACTGAGCCAACTAATTACTACTCAAATTAGAACTCATCCTTATCTCTTTAACTAATGGATAAATTCCCCAATTAATAGAGAAATTGTTGCATGCCCTCACATAGACTGCATGTTTGATTTTTCACAACTAATTAACTCATGGTGAGTTAATTAATTTATTTTCAAACAACTGTTAAGTTCAAATTCGAATTTTACTTCCTATGTTTAGTCCAGGGACTGACCAAAATAGGAATCCATCCTGAACTAATAAAGATAGAATGTTATTTTTAGCACTTCCATTTTTCATTCCCTATTGCCCAATCTAGCACTGGTACCTGTTATCACTCAGGTTGTTCCCTGGCTCCAGAAGGGAATACGGTTGAGGTAACCACTAACCAATCTTTCAGCTGTAGATCCTAGCCAATCTGCAACCAGAGATGACTCTCTCTTTGTGATTTAGATTTGTTTGATTGTATGTTAGGCTAGTTATGAAACACAAGTTTTGTTTGGTGTTTGGAAGATGGCATTCAGTAGAAAGGTAGTAAGTTGAGAGAAGTTCAGACCATTGGTTTGATGGAGTCTAATGAAATAAACTTCTGGATATACTTTCTTTGGCAATAGGAAGATTGCAGAGCAGGATAGTTAAATATAGGACAATATTGAAGCTAAAATAGGATGAAATGAAGTCAAGAAATGAAAGGCAATCAAGAATCTTTCATTATGTTAGCAGAGGGAAGTTGTGTAAACATGATCAGGGAGAAATTAAGAATTCCTTGATGATATTTAGTGTGTAAGAACCAGGGAAACAAGAGCATTTAAGAATTCTTGCCTATTCTAGTCCTGTGGAAAACATAGAAAACTACAGGAATTGAACACAAAGTCAGCTAGTAAATTTTGGGTTATCCTTTTTTCCTGTAATTTAGAACATGGTATTCATATGACAAATAAAACACAAATACAGTAACTCAAGAGTAAAGGAAACTTATTGATCCATGCATCAACACAAGAATTCTCTAACACATCTTTTAGTCATTGATTCCACAACCAACAAATTCACCAACACAACATCCAGCAACTTTTATTTCAGAAAAGTTCTCAAAATTTACAGAGCAGGTCCAGAACGATATTCATCAGCCAACAATAATACATCTCTTTTGAAAGTATTTATAATAAGTTTACAAAATATCCTGTAGGGAAATATCTAGACATAAATTTATCCATCTACTCTGGCAGGGGCAATAACTAATGTAGAAAAAACCGCGCAACAATAAATGAGGAAATAACTATGTTGCACTGGCTGCTTTAGGTGTCCTGCTTATTGCTGACTTTTTGGCTCTGATAGTCGGTTGATGGCCACTTCTCTGATGTGCGTTCCTGATGTGTTGGCTTTTGCCACCTATGCCTGAGCCTGTTTCATCTTTTGGCATGAATCTTCTCCTCAGTTGATTTTATTTTCCCTGATATTACCTTTTAACTATAATGTCAACAATTTACAAAAAGGAGAACTCAACTATTTTGGTAAAACCTCCAGCATGCTCTGCCACCACTGATCTGTTGGTAATTGATGCTTTCTCAATTTAATTAGTGTTTCATCATCTTCAGTGTACCTGTAATAATTTGGATGGAAATCAAAAAGATGTGCCACCTCATGCTCAATAAAAAACAAACTTTCTAGCTTATCATACAAACTTTGTCTAAAGGGAGGCACTGTCTCTTCTGAGCTGCTTGATGATGCTGTAATTTGATTTTGCACATAGGTATTTAACCTATGAGCATATTGTTCTTGCTTTAACAGCTTTCCACTACTAGTGACTAGGCTAGGTAAACCTTTGCATTGTAACATTGCAAATTTATGCCTGAAGGCTTCTATATCTGTCTGCATTTCCTGGCATTTTCTTTCTACTTTCTGAACAAAATTTCTCATAGTTAGCACTTTCTTGACTCTTAAAATAGTCTCTGTCTTGTTATGAATGTCCAGAGATGCTAACTGTTCACTGATATGAGTGTTCAAAAAATGAATCATTTGATTGGCTTGCTCCGGCTTATTGGCCAATATACCCTGGCCTTTTGAGTTTCATATTGAGCCACTCCTATCAACTCTATCTGATCAAAAATAGTTTGTATTGCTATCCATTGATCAGCAATAGCTTGGCCAATCTTATCCCACAAAATGGTCTTTATTTCTGTCAGAGTTTTATGGAGAGTGAGGTCCTTCTCCAAGGCTTTTATCTTATTCTCTAGGGACTTCACTTCCCTAGTTTTCTCAGCTACAGTCATTTTTGACATGTCATAACTAACCTCAATTTTGGCTAGTTTTTCCTTCGTTTCCTTCAATTCTGCCATCTAGATCTCCAAAGCTTTTATCTCTTTCATCATCTCCTCCATGCTCAGGCTAGCCTCTTGTAGTGCACTTGCTGTAGTTGCTGCTGAAGTTGAGGTACTTGCTGTTGATGCTGGACCAAGGGGGGGTACTGTTATAATGACTGCTAGAGGAGGACCTGTGAGAATTGGAACTGTTTGAGCTGGCTGAGATGCCAACTCTTGTTTTTTTCCTTGTAGAGCTTCTTCCAAGGCTTTTTCTGTATCCAGCAAGCTTTGGTTCATCCTCATTAGTAAGCTGACCACATCCTCTTCTTCCTTTTGCTGTGCCACCTCTGTGGTTTGAGGGTGTATTGTAGCTGGCAGCTTCAATTGTCTTCTCAGGGTTGCTATGTCCTCCTCCTTTTTCTTTATTAAGGTCTGTGTGCCTTTGGGATCCTTGGGATCATGTCCCAACTCTATGATAATTTCTTCCAAGGATTTTATTGTATTATCCTTGGCCAATGAGGAGGCTTTTTCTAGCTCTAATTGGGCAGAAGTGTTATATAATGAATTTTGCAGTCTATGGGCCTTTAGATCTTTGTCTGCGAAGGTGGAGTATACCATTTCTCCAGCCTGTTTGTGCAACTCAATCTGGTCTATTGGATAGATGTCTTTAGCAAGAACTTCCAAATTGGTCCTAATATAATCTGCAGCTGACTGTGGTTGCTGAATAGTGGGCTTGAAGTGACTAAGAGTCATCTTCCCTGCCTGCATATCATAGGCTGCCATCAACCTTTGTTGATTGGTAGGAGCCATTCTTAACAATTGGTGATAAAGTTGAAACCTCACTGGCTCATTTCTAGCTTTAATTTCTGTGAATGCTCTCTTGATATCCGAGCCTTGCTTGCTCTGTTGCTTGGTGGATGTAACCTCCACACCAGGCTATCTCTCTTGCTCCTGCTGAAAGGAGCTGGTCGATGTTTCCAAAAATGGAGGGATCTACTATTCAGAAGTTCCCTCACCCCTAATGTTACCTGATGTTTCTTCGGTGAATTCCTCCTCAGAATAGGGGTTTAGCCTTTGTCTCTTCTCACCTTGCTAATCTGTAGATGCCCCTGTAGGTGTCTCTTCAGGTCTATCCCTCTTTTTGGCTCTTTCTTCATTGTGAGGGGTTTGTAGTGCAGGGATTTCAACTGCCTTGACTTGGGTTGAAGGGCCTTGTTCTTGACCCTTTTCTTGATTTGTAGATGGTTGTTCTAACATTGTACTTTGCTGCTCTAAATGTTGTATTTCTTTACCTTTCCCTGCAGGTGGAGTGGCTTCTTGAGCCGGCTATTGTGAAGGTGTAGTAGCTGATGTGCTTGCTCCAATATGTTGAGGCTGTGTGAAAGTGACCTGTGCAAAATAATCCAGGTCAATTCTCTTCTCATAATCTTTCATTTCTTTTTATAATATTTCTTCTTCAATAATATCTTCAATTAGTGTGCCCTCTACCCATTCTTGTCGATTTTCATATTGTTCAATGTGAGGGATTGGCTGGTGCACATATCCTGAAAGCCTGTTTTTGACTCTCCTGTAGCTTATGAAATGTTCAGGGTCATATGGTGCCCAACAAAAGCTTTGTTTCAGCATGAGTTCTTCCCTTAGCATCTTGTCTTCATCACTCCAGGCTTCTTCCCTCTTATTGAAAACAAAAGGGCCTAATTGATGTCTAATCTTGAGCTGTGCCTTCTTGTTTTTGCCATGGAAATGAGTCAAATCTGCACTACTAAATTGCTTGAAATATTCCAAGGCAAAAAGTCTCATGGGGACATATCTTGGCAGTTTGTAGGGGGGCAATTCACAACCATAAATCCTGATCACTGTATGGTTTTGGTAGAAATACCAATCACCAATGTTGTAGCCCCTTGAAAGATGTAGAATTCTCTGCATTTTAGCAGTGAGCCTGCCAGGAGGAGTCATCATCAACAGGCAAGTGGCTGGGTAAATGAACATGTCGATAAACTCACAATATGTATAGGGTGAGAGGTGGACTTCATGGAAAACTGAGGTCCAGAAGATGACAGATCTCCTCTCTCCTTTGGAGTCTAGTTTCTTGAGAGGAACTTGGAAGCTATTAGGATGATAGTACAACAACAGATGGTATATGTAGGAGGTATATTTAAACACTGTTTCTCTCTCCAACATCATGAATTGCTCATGGATTTTGTTTGCTATGAAGGTGGCATAGTCATACATGACAACAAGGGGCTGTCCTGGAGTGAACATAGACATTAGCACAAACATAGTCTCATCAACAAACTCATTGGTTTTGCATCCTAGAATGTAGGATATCGTGTCTATTATGAGCTTGCCTGTTTTGTTGAATGAGACTTGATGATAGGGTGGAGGATGATCAGGATGGAACTGTGGTTGCATAAACAACTGACCTACTCTTGTTATTTCTGAGCTAGGCATTTTTGTACCTTGATCAAGCAGGAGTTTCATGGTGAGAGGAACGAGAGGCTGAGGTGGATCAAAGTTCAACATCTCATTTATGGATTGAGGAGTAATGTAGAACAGTACAGATCCATCTGGAGTGAGGATTTCTCTTTGTGTGGGATCATAGTTTGCACAACATAGATGAATGAAGTCATGCAGCACATTGACTGAAGGGATGTAGTAGATGGGCATGTTGGATTCCTAGATTCTCAAGACATCAATGTTATTTCTATGGCTATTTCTGAATTGGCAAAAAGTTTGCAGGTGAGACTTGAGACCCATCATGTCCTTAATCTGGAAGTCCCTGTCTTCCAGAGATAACCACTCCAAATCCTTATGTGGTGCATTCAAGGGGGCGATGTTGAGAGCCACTGGAGCCTCCATACTTTAATTGATTTTGTTTTGACTGGAATTTAGGTTTATGGAACAGCTGAAAAGAGAACTTTGGCTTTAAGACTTTTGTCAGGATCTTGCAGACTGAATTTTATCTTGTGGTCACCTCACTGGGTAGCATTCATGGTGGAAAGGGTGAATTATGTAGACTGTACTGGGGAGGTTGGACAAGATTGTCAAAATAGCCTCCCTTTCAAGTTGTTAAGTGACCTGAACCTTGGGTTTAGAGCTCTTTAGGGTAACAGGCAGCAGAGCAATGGATTGGGTTTCTCATAGGAAATTACAGAATTAGCTTGGAACTTCGGAAGTAACAGGGGAAAAACTCTCCCTTCCAGGTGCTTTTTAAACAATTTCACAGGCAGAGACGAGCTCGAATTGTAGTTTCATGGGCAACTTGTGGAGGGAGATAGGATTTATAGGCTTTTCTTCAGTAATAATGGTCGGATAGTGATTTTTCAGTGCAGAGGTCACAGGCAACAACTCTTTTGAATTAAATTTAGCTTTTTCATGTAATTTTACCAGAGAAATTTCTTAAAAACAGGGTTTGTGGATGACTATGGGGTAAATACCTGTTTTATGGGTGCCTGGTGTATGATGAAGACTGCAGGCCGAGTTGAAGTAATGCATTGTGGAGTTGATTTTGCTGGGTGACAGACTGTGCAGCAGTAGTGGCCAATTCGTTGTAAATTGCATGCAAGGTTGCGCAGTCAACGAACTTGGAATAAACAAAACAATCGATTTCCTGAGTTTTTATAAAAATATGGACTTTTTGGGATTTTTGGCGCATTTTTGGGTTGACGTCAGCATGACGTAGCTTTTGTCTGACAATGGAGTACGGAGGGTGACGTGGTTGCTAACGAGGGGGATGACATGGCAGACACGATGGTTGGAGGGGCAATACGGGTGATGACGTGTTTGCTGACAGGATAGTGACTCGGGCGGAAGGACGAAGGGTGGTATTTGGTTTCCATCGGACTGCCTTTGGTACAGGGGCGGTTTCTGTCAGTGCTGGCCCAATGCAATGGAAATGCGCCAAGTTTCCCTGTGTATGATAGGAAAACCGCTGAACATCAGGTGCTAACAACCTGACGTCGGGGTGCTTCCGATATCAATGAGGACCATTGGATCTGGAGAAGGCAATCCAACGGTGGACAGGAAGGTGAGTTGTCGGGGGTTTAATAAAACAGTGCGCACGATAATTGAAAATTTTTATAAAGTTCGGTGGGTTTCAAACTTTGGGTTATTTGATAAATGAGGGGCGGACATGGCAACTTAATTAACCAAAGGTTAATTAACTAGGTTTATTGCGTGGGCGTGGCGGGTATAGTTATTTGTTTGACCAGAGGTCTAACAAACCCCAGTGGGACACGTGGTGGGCTATCATTGTCCCCAGGTGGACCAATTGTTCCCAAGGAATCTTTAGACCATAGCCATATTAGGCGGGGGGTGGGATATATATAATATTTTGGATTTTTTTCTTTTTATACATAGTAGGGGTAGGGAAACATTAGTATAGGAGTTATATAGTAAATTTAGGATGTTAATATGGCAAATGATAGGGAAATGCTAAGTTTATAGGGTAAAACTTAGATTTTTTAGGAAATGAAAGGGGAATGAGATGATTATGTTTACATAAGAAATGTGGCTTGTGTTGACCAAGTAAACACAACATTTTGCTTAGTAATTACCAAAAATGAAATGGAGTAGGACTATTGAGCAGATCTCAGTATCCCTAAGGGATGTTAGTGAAGTTTGTGAGGGAAATGAGAGGGGAAGTCAGTCATGCTCCGCTGAACTTGTAGCCACTTTGCCATGATGCTTGTGATATTGTTTAAACTAAACATCACTCTGCTTTTTGCAACCTCATAATTATCTACCTACCCAACCTAAAACACCTAACATTTTTTCTTCCTTTGATTGGGTGCATTTGAACTAGCAAACCCTGCTTTTCCTCTTTTCTTTTGGCTACCCTCCTATCTAAATCTATCCTTATTTCAATCAAGGGCTCAGATTGAGCAGTTGGGCCCTTTAATTCTCTATCTAATCTAGTGATCTGCCAAGCTTGAACTGTTTGAGCAAATCTTATTCTCTATTCTAAAACAAGAAATTTAAACATGATCTAGCCAGGGTTAAACTGTCTGGCTATTCATCAACTGTGGGAAAGTCAGTGATTGCACTTCTCTGATTGCATTTTTTAACAAGCCACTTTCCTTGTCTTTCTTTGGGATTCCTTTCTTTTCTCTTTATCTGAATCTTGATTTAGTGATAATATGGAACTCTTTGCAACATGGAAAGGATGATCATATTTGGTATTTCCACAGTGAATCATGAGAAATGACACCTATTGGTATAGGAACCTAACAATACCCAAGCTGCTATTTTTAGCACTTCTATTTTTAGCATTTCTTGTTGCCATTTTCAACACTTTCTTTCATATTCTAACTAAGAGTGCCACTACCTCATGTAGTAGTATCATTTCACCATACAACTTTTCCATGATGTCTTCCATTCCCCCCAATTCCTCCAATATAGATGACTAACATTTTATTGTGTTGAGATTATTGGAAGATAATTGTTGATTTTTTTCAATGAGGTGCTCCATTTATTACTTTAGTACAATCAATTATTTTCTCAATCGTTCATTCTCATTCAAAAGGTACTTTGAGTTATCATGTGTTGTTGTGGAAAAAGCAACATTAGTTTCCATAATTTCTTCATGGATACATAGACTGGATTCTGAAGATCATTTTGGAAGAACATTTGAATTTCTTGCATGATCCTTTTCTTTATGTCATAAAATGTAACATTAGATATGTCCATGACGATGTATTCTATTGGAGGTATGATTCCCATCTCGTCAAATAGGAGATGGCCACCTGTAAAAGGAGGTTATAGTAGAAAACCTGGTTCATCATCCATGGGCTTGATGGAATCATATTCCTCCAATTCTACTTCTATTTCTTGGGTCATTTGTTCTTCTTCCAGCCTATATGTTGCTTACTCTTGCTATGAGTGCCTTTGTTGATCTTCCTCTATTATCTTTCTTTTTTCTTTTTCTTCCTATTTATTTCTAGGTAGTTCATCCTACTTCCTCTTGTCCTCTTCCTCTTGTGGAATATTTTCCTGTTCAACTTCAAAAGAACCTTTCCTTAATGGATCGAATTCCCATTTACTTCTACTCTTTATTTTTGGATCATGATTTACCTTGTTCTTGGGAGTTGGTGTGCTAGCTTGTGCAATTGTCACTTCTAGTTCATCTAGCATTTGTATATATGACATTTATGGAACTATAGATGTGGTAGCCTCATCTCTTGGGTGAGTCTTTCTCAATGCATTTTACCAATTCTTCACTTTTTCATATTCTTCAATATTTATTGGTATGTAACCCTAGGTGTATCATATGCTTTCACAATGTGGCCTGCAGACTTTCCTAGGATCACAGCTATGAAAATTCCTAGTTCCAAAGTGTAGGATGTCTAGCTCTTGTATTTCAGCATCTACCAAATTCAGGATATTTAGATCATACATTCCAATTCCTAAAGGGAAAGTGGGCTAAGGGGCCTTCTTCCCTCTATGAATAACTCTTGATAATCAACTACTCAACTAATAAGAAACTTCTTGTAGGACTACCTTTTTAGTCACATGTCATGGCATAACATGGGGAGATATATGGCATCTAAAGCATCTAATATATGTGTCATCTGGTGTGGAAAACCAATATTAGATATCATGAAATGCCTCCTTCACTTGATTAGTCATTAAAGGAACATCAATCTCATATATCATCTAAAATATGACTGCAAATAAATGCTCTACCAATCTGTCACAAGCCCGTTAGAAACTTAACTCTAAAAACATGCTGAAATGGAAGTAGACTAGAAACTTGTCTTGTGGGGTCTAGCTACAATACATCCATGGGAATACATAATGGGCATAGATCCCATCTAATATATCAGTTTGTATATAAAACTCTAGTGCTTGGTTTTCTCTCAGACCTACTTTTTCCTACCCAACATGTTTTTACAATTCAACAAAAAGTATATCCTCCCTATTGTACCTCAGGAGATAGTTCGTGGTTGTGGGCAAACTAGTGCCCAAGCCATTTTGAGATTGGATAAAAGGATTAAAATTAATGCCTGGAAGTACTAGCCATGAAAGCATGTAACCAAAAGTTCTATTTTTTAAATCCTAGCCTTCCAAAGCAGAATGGCCAAAGAGGCCATGAGAGTTGCAAGGGGGAGATGTAAAGCAGAAAATAGAAGACATAGAGTTTTGGCATAGGCAATTAAGAATCTGTGCTTTAACTCTATCGAAAGAATAATGTAAGACTGAGAAAATATAATGAAATTCCTAGATGTGGAGCGTTGCATTAAGGGTTTCAAGATTAATTTTAATGAGTAAAATTATGTAAATTCATCAAAAAATAAACAAACCACCAACTGCATCTTACACTATCCAAGAGAGGAAAATACATAAATTTGAATGCTGAAACTCAAGAGAAAAACAATAACTGCAACTTCCCAATGCTAGAATCAAACTGCAATATATTATTCAGGGTTCAAAAATATTTTGGATTACAATACTTAGTCATGAAGACTAAACTCTAAACCCCTTCAAAATCTATTCTCTAGGATTTTGTTTCTACTCCCTAGCTAGTTCGCTAACTGTCTAATTAGTTATAAAAATGATTACTAAATAGTTACAGAACTACCTATTTATTGAAAAGATCCAAATTAATAAAATTTAATGATGTCTTTTTAACATTATACATATTATCTAAACAATATATATAATATTATCAAAACCCACTCATATAATGTTTTTACAATGTGTTGCTTGAGTTTCTATTTATTTAAACTCACATAATAAGTTTCTCATGTATGTAATAGGAGTGGGCCCCAGATGTTTGGCCACATATACTTAACAAACACATACCACTCCATGAAAACCACCAATTTCTTAAGGGATCACCTATAGCCGTTTCTGGAAGTACAAGAAGGTGTTTCCATAATGAATATTGATTGTTCATCTCTTTCCGGGTAGATTTGACGAATCCACTTACGGGAGCACGCTTTGGGATAAAATCTGTGCATATTTTGATGTCGAGGTTTCATTGATCTCAAGCATGAATGTTCTAAGCCATGAATCTGTTACACACTCATAACCTCTCCTACAAGCTGTCTAACTTCGTAGATATTATTGATAACAAGTTGTAAATATCATCTTTGACTTTGCATTGAAGATTTGGATGTCTTATAAAGATTTTAAATCACTTCTTTGACCTGTTTATTCGATAGGATCTTGACCCAATTCACTTGATCAATAGGAGCTCCATCAATCTCATCTGGCAGGACATATTCAATACACTTCAAGTTGCTTGTTGTCAAAATATTTTGGATGAGAAGCATTCCAACTGAAGAAATTTGTTATCAGTGGCCCCTTTACTAACCAACAATATTACAAGGCCAATTTTTCTACATAAAACACTACAATTTCTTAGGAATTAGGGACTCAACCCAATTCTTAACAACGATGGAATTGCTATTGACAACTTCAAAACATTATCTTTATGGCCCTTAATATTCATTTTTCCCAATCACCTGAAAATAAAAATGGTGCTACAAATGTTTCTTCATTGAATTGCTTTATCATGGCTTTGAAGGTCTTCTGGCCATGCATCTGACAACTCATCTTCCAGTTATTCTAATGAAGGTATCCCCTTTAGCCCAAGAATTTCATGAAAGTACCAAAGTAATTCCCTGACCAGTATTACATCTCCTACAAGTTCTGGAGAAAACCTTGATATAAAAGGTCGACCATGAGGTGGACTAGTCTACTGCTCAATATTCCAGGACCTAGTTAACATTTATTTCCTGGCATTTTTTGTTTGTCTGAGAAGATCATGTATGGTTTCTTCATTCATTTCATTAGCTTAATATGACCTTTTCTTTTGAAGGATCATATTACCACTTCCAACTGTTTTGGAAGTCAAGTAATCATTCCTCTTTGTCAGGAATTAATATTTCACACAACTATTTGCACCACAAAGAGTTTCGATAAATTCTTGTACAAAGGGAAATTCCAACCCAAATCTATCCTGCTCCAACAATTCTTTCAGAAGCATGCAAAAATTTCTCAAATCACTTTACTATTAACAACATTTAACATATTTCTAGGGCCTGCAAAGCTACAAAGCTTGTTCAATAAACCTAAATTTTCCTTCGTTTTAACACCATTTGGAATAATTACAGGGGATTTATGTTTTACTGTTGAATGTTTGCAAACAAGTTGTAACATGTTTGCCCATCTATGAATATCTAGACATGATGAAAAAAAATTTGTAGAAATCAATTGCCAACCTTCAGGAGAAGATCTACTTTCAACCCAAAACTCCCCGATATGATTTTCAATTGACCATTTTCCAAAACACCCTTGTTAATTTTCCTCTTGAATTCAAATGGTTCCAACTGGTATTATATCATTAATAGATTATACAAATCATCCACAAAACCATTAGCATTTACAGTTGTAAATTCCTGATCTATCACAGGCAAATATGCATAAATAGAATCCCTAGGATCTGCAAGAAGCATTTGTATTTCATTATCCTCATCATTTTTTGTTTCAAACCCAAACTAGGTTCTTGAAATTATTTATCAGCTTGAAGGTTTTTGAAAGTTTAGAGCAATAATATAGTTGAAGCAGTTGGGTTTGAGTTTGGCAATGTTGCACAAGGGCATCTTGTTACTAGGAAAATAGGTCCAAGAAAGCCTCCATCAATCACTTTAGATGTAAATAATGACCCAGTAAATGTATCATGCCAGGTGGAGAAATATCGTATAGGCCATATATGGAGACTATCATGGTAGATAGGCTAAGGATCAATGGTACGAAGACATTCAATAGAAAAATCTTCATATTGTCCAGGCAAGTCCACCTTGGATTTTATTTGATGTAAAGCATTTTCTTCTACAACAGGCCCACACTCTCTTTTATTTATCTTCATATTTTGAGAGATGAGCTTAACATCCATGTTAGAGGAATGATCATCACTCTTGTTACCGGGGCTACTTTCATCATTATCTATGCAAATTTGTACCCTTGATAAAATTATATCTATGCATTTGCACTTAGCTAACTCCTTTTTTCTAGGAAATGTCGAACATAAATCCCTCAATTTAATTTTTTGTAATGAAGCATTATTCTCTTGCTCGTTACAATCTATTAGAAGGCCTAAATGGCGAGCAACATCTAGCTTTGACCGACACTTCAGACCCTCTAGAGAATAGTAAAACATATCAACATCATGGTCATTGCTCTATGGTTTGACTTCTATTATAAAAAAAAAGGTCTTCACTTTGCAGAGCTCTTAGAAAATATTATTAGGTACCATCAAATTTTACAAAATTTAATATTGCACTAGAAATTTTACAATACACCCAATTAAAGATTTTGCCTCGAGTGACAACCAAGTTGATCCTAAATATCGAATTCTCTTCAAATAATTTTTCATTCTTCTACCCATGCATCCTACAACACATAGAAATAAGGTAGTGGTACACCTCCCTCAAAATCATAGTCGAGTAAATTGCAGTCAAACGATGTTAGAATGTGACAGGATCTTGACATTAGGACTTTATGATATAACTTGTGTTGAGATTGTCCCATCTAGTATAGAATCTGTTGTCCACATATTCTATGGGTTTTAGTGTATTTTAATAAGTACGCATGTCCTCTCCATAGTAGGTGGAAACCTCACCACCACTTTCACTGTGAAGCACCAGGTTTGAATCATCCATATGTGATAGGATACATTTAATTTCCTCTCAGCAAGGCATAAATGGGAATGTAAATTCAATCATGTGTATCCTGGACTGCTTAATCTTTATGTAGACTTCCTTTTCTTCCAAATATTAAGCGAAATTCATTTACATGAATGTGTTTTTAATATCCTTCCACTTGACCTCAAAAGATTTGTTTATAAAGCATTGTGTGTCTATAAGGATATGATTGGAAGGCCTTATAATTTCCACTGTAGCATCCCTGGTAAAAATTCCATGTAAAAATTAATAAAGGTAAAATAAGACCTTGGTCATGGGACATGTATTCCAAGCTAAATGTTGGGTAGAAACATAGTGATGGGGATCCCTTGTAATTAATTAATGGCTATGGAATTTGGAAAAGGCAATGGTTAAGGCTTTAGAAAGGAAAACTGACATTTATTGGCATTTATTTATGAAAATAATGAAAATTAGGAGAAAATGAAGGTGAAAGGTCACAAGTTGAATGTGAGGAGGAAAATGAAGGAAAATAATGGAAAAATGAAGAAAATAGAGGCATGATTAATAAAGAGGCTTATGACGATCAATTCATGGCTTTGATCAGTTCAGTTTTGGAGCTCTCATTTTTCTCTCTCTTACCCTCAGACTCTTGGACACTTAGAGTTTTCTTAGAGCACTCTTAGAGGAGTGTGTGTTATGAAACCAGCTCAAAAAAGATAGAAAAGATAGATCAACACCTTAGAATTCAGCCTCTTCGAGGGGGCAACCT
>APFE030261015.1:260182-421204 GCA_000404065.3 Pinus taeda | reverse complement strand
GGTCACTTAAACTATCGCTCCCTTCAAAATCTATGTAAAGAAAATATGGTGACAGGTCTTCCTATGGTATCTTGCAGAGATGGTGTTTGTTCCAGATGTGTATTCAGAAAACATCATCAGGATAGTTTTGAAAAATGTGCCTCTTGGCATGCGTCAACCCCTTTACAGCTTGTTCATAGTGATTTATGTGGTCCACTTCCAGTTGTTTCATTCTCTGGCTACAAGTATTTATTAACTTTCATTGATGATTTCTCCATACGCACTTGGGTATGCTTCTTAAAACTCAAGAGTGATGTATTTAACATGGTCTTGGCCTTTAAGGCCTTTGTTGAGAAACAATCTGGACATAAAATTCTTAAGCTAAGATCAGATAATGGCGGAGAATATGTTAACAACAAATTCATCAACTTTCGCACTGAACATAGAATTCAATGCAACATACTATTCCATATACTCCACAACAAAATGGTGTAGTTAAAAGGAAGAATCGGACCTTAAAGGAAATGGCTAATTGTATGCTTCACTCTAAAGGAATTAGTCTTAAATTTTGGGCATAAGTAATTAAATGTGCAAAATACATAGTAAATCGCACTCCTACTAAGGTTTTAAATAATATCACTCCAGAAAAAGCATGCAGCTCAATTAAACCTGATGTAAGTCACTTTTGTGTTTTCGGAAGTGAAGCATGTGCCCATATTCCAAATGAGAAACATGAAGCCTTAGAACCAAAGAGTGAGAAATGTATTTTTGTTGGATATTCTGAAGATGTCAAAGGATATATACTTATTTCACCTAAGTCCAAAAATGTTATCATTAGAAGAGATGTAAAGTTTGTTGAAAATATATCGGCTTACAAAACTAGTTTGGCGGATGTGCCACCTCTCTCTATCCCTTCTACTTCTGAAAATATTTCTTCTTTAGATGATGACAGTGAGGATGACAATCCTCCCCCACGTTCTCAGGATCCTCCTTCAGCTCCTTAGATTCCAAAATGGGTTTGTGCTACTCAAGATGCAATAGGTTCTCTTTTAGGTGATCCTACAGATCAACGATGTATATGTTCTCAGTTCGATAGAGCTTCTTCTTTACTAGCTCAAGCTTCAGCGAATTATGATCCTAACACCTTTACAGAAGCTTCAGGCCATCTAGATTGGAACACAACTATGAATGAAGAATATCATTCATCATTGGCAAATGATACATGGGATCTTGTTCCTCTTCCAAAGGGAAGAAAACTTGTTAGATGTAAATGGGTTTACAAAACCAAGTTTGGACCAAATGGAAAAGTTGATAAACATAAAGCTCGTCTTGTTGCTAAGGACTTTTCACAAGTTGAAGGCATTGACTATACTGAAACCTTTTCCCCTGTTTCCAAATTGAACTCTATATGTCTTGTTCTTTCCCTTGCTGCCTCTTTCAAATGGGAAGTCCATTAGATGGATGTTAAATTTTCCTTTTTGCGTGGGGACTTGCATGAAAAAATCTATATGGAACAACCTCTTAGCTTTATACAAACATACTCCAGCCTTGTATGTTGGCTTAAGAAATCCCTTTATGGACTCAAGCATAGTTTTAAAAACCGGCCTAGCTAACCGGTTACCGGTATAACCAGCCGGTTAGCAGGCCCACTGGTTGGAACCGGAGCAAAAACCCAGTCTAAGTGGCTAGATGGCGAGAAAACAGCCCTAACCGGTCCTAATCGGCCGGTTACCAGCCATGCCCACCGAGGACCCACTCAGCACCTTTCTCGATGAGGTTTAGGGGTTTTGGAGGGAAACTAAGGGTGTTTTCCCTCCAAAAACACCCTCTCCAAGCCTTTAAGAGGCCCCTCTCCCTCTCATTTTTCTCAAACATCTGATTTGGAGTGTTTGTGATTTTGTTTGGGAGCTTGGAGAGTGTTGATTTTTTGCTGGAGTAGTCATCTTGGAGTTGGAGTTGGAGCTATTTTGAAAGTAGTTTGTAGTTGTCAGTGGATTTAGCATCTTCAAGAGGAGGCTAAGGAAGCTAGTTTGCATTTCCAGGTAAGGATTTCACTTGAAAATTCCTCATTTGACTATTGTCCATGAATTAATTTTTTTTATGTGTTATAAATTTATAAACTTCTATCATCTATGCTATCAAATCTCTAGTTCTATGCTATCAAATTTTGTAGCTTGCATGTGCATTTGTTTTGCTAAATTTAGCTTTGGTTTTCCATGTTGCTTCGCTGCAATTTTTTTTAAATGGCAGATTTATTTGCAAATTGTAATTATTTCAAGCAAACATGGCTCCAAAAGGAAAGGGCAGTGCATGGGCTCATTGTGATGTAATTGATGGAAAAATGATATGCAAATTATGCCATAAATCTATTAGAGGTGGAGGGGTTCTTACATTGAAACAACACTTGGCTGGGGAAGGAGGCCAAGTAAAGCCATGTGATGCACCAAATGCAGTGTTAGGTCCTATTAGGGCAGAATACATTTCCAAGCTTGAAATGTTTTATGAGGATAAAGCTAGGGAGAAGGCCATCCAAGATGACATTGCAAGGAAGAGGGAATTATTAGAAGCCATGAAAGAGAGCGGGTATGATGATTATGAGATTCAAGACTCAACTTCTATCCCTTCCACCAATGACCCCTTTCACTATCTTCATCGTTCTTGTGGCCAACCATAAAAGGGAACAAAGAGAACAAACATCCAAAGTTTTTTCTCATCTTCTTCCAACATTTCCTCTTCTAATCCCACTTCCTCCCAGTGAAGTCGTCAACCCATTTTGGATCAACATTGGAAAAAACAATGAAACGAAACTTCTCATTAATACATTGCTAGATGGTGGTATGATTCATATATCCCATTTAATGTTGCTCGTTCACCTTATCACCAAGCTATGTGGGACTTTGTTATAGATGCAAGAAAAGGCTTCAAAGACCCTAGTATGCATGACTTGAGGGGAGTTCTTTTGCAAAAAGAGATATCTTCCATTGATGAGAATTTGGTTGAGTTTAAAGATTCATGGCTCAAAATAGGTTGTTCCATCATGTCATATGGATGGACCGATGGAAAGAACCGCACTATCATTAACTTCCTTGTTTCTTGCCCTCAAGGAACCATGTTTTTGAGATCATTTGGTGCATCTGATAAGGTGAAGGATGCAGCCCTTCTATTTGAGGTTTTGGATGACATTATTCAGGAAGATGGGGCGCAGCATGTTGTGCAAGTCATCACCAATAATGCCTCAAACTATGTTCTTGCTAGAAAGATGCTTGAGTCCAAATATAAGACCATATTTTGGACTCCATGTGTTGCACATTGCATAGACCTCACGCTTGACGACATAGGCAAAGTGGAGTGGGTAAAAAACATTGTAGAGCATGCCAAGTGCATTACAAAATACATTTACAACCACTCATGGGTATTGAGCCTAATGAGGAAAAACGTTGGGGGCAAAGAGCTTGTTAGGCCTGCAATTACGAGATTTGCAACTCACTTCCTCATGTTGCAATGTCTCAATGATCAACATAAAAACTTGCAGAAAATGTTTTCTTCTGAAGAATGGTTTGAATCTCGGTGGGCTCATAGACAAGATGGAAAAGACACCAAAAAGAAAGTGTTAGACAATTATTTCTGGAAAATGTCTGCAAATCTTGTGAACCGAGCCCCTTGTTAATGTGTTAAGGATGGTGGATGGGGAAAAATTGGCCATGGGCTACATTTATGAGGCTATGGATCAGGCAAAGGAGCAGATACGGGCAGATTACAAGGACAGGTTAGCTAAATATGGCCGTATATGGGAGATCATTGATAACAGATGGAACAATCAACTTCATCGTCCTATACATGCAGCTGGGTATTTTTTGAACCCAAAGTATCATTATAAAAATCGGCTAGGAGATCTGCATGATGGGGAGGTCAGAGCTAGATTGATTGATTGCTTGGAGCGCATGGTCCCTACCCATGCCGACCAGTTGGAAATACATAGACAACTTATTGTTTTCACTATGGCATGTGGTACCTTTGGCAAAAACTTGGCAAAGATGGCAAGAGATGTGGACCAACCAGGTAAGCAATTCCAATTTCCAATTTGCTTTTCTTTTCAAGTTAAAATTGTTACGTTCTTTACAATTCCAATTATAAACTAAGTTACTAATTATGTCTTTTTCTTCTTAGCACATTGGTGGGAGTCATTTGGTGGCCAGTGTCGTCAATTGCAAAGGTTTGCAATTAGAGTCCTTAATCAAACTTGCAATGCTTCAGGTTGTGAGCATAATTAGTCCGTTTTTGAGCGCATACACACGAAGAAGTGAAATCATTTGGAACAAAAATGGTTAAATGATCTTGTTTTCGTGCAATACAACCTTCGACTGAGGAGGAACCAAATGATGAGAAAAACACTTGATCTAGATCCCATTGTGTTGGACGATGTTGATCCAACATCATAATGGGTGGAGGAGACTAAAGATCTTGTGTTTGATGCTGATTTTGATATCGACATGGCTTTAGCGAGGGATAAAGTAGATTATGTGGTGGCATCATAACCAGGATCAATAGCGGCATCAAGGAAAGGCAAAGAACCAATGGAAGGCACTAGTTGTGCAGGTCAACAAATGTGTGCTTCTATTAGGTCCACTTCTATTGTTATTGGTGGCATTGATATTGAGGTTGTCAATCAAGCTGAGGCATCCTCAGACTCTGAACCAGATGATGTCTATATAGCTCCTGATGATGATCCTATGGCCAGTAGTGGTGATGAACTTGATGATTGATCATGTGTACACTGTAGACTTGTAGTAGGCCAATGGCCTCATAGCTTACAGCATTTCTTTTGGACTTTATAGGCCATTTAGAGCCTCATTGCTTATGTATTTTTTTATTTTGTTGATGATATGTATTGCACTCGGTGCCATTTTGATGTATTCACCTTTACATGGTATATAGATGAGAAAACTTTTCATATTTTCTCTCTATTGACTTGGAATCATGGTTTTAAGTCTTAAAAAGAGTTTTGTTTCATTAAATAATTATTTAATGTATTTTTCTAAATCCGGTTCGTTTAGACCAAACCAGTCCCGGTTAGACCGGTTCCAGTCGGTAAACTGATTCATTAGGTGGACCGGTTTGGTCACCAGTTCCGGTTTTAAATGCATTGGTCTCAAGAAAGCCCCTCAAGCTTGGTATGTCAAAATGGATAGCTTTCTTTTAGATACTGGCTTTTCTAGGTGTCATTCTGACAATATTGTCTACACCAAGAAAGTGGGCAAGTGTTGTATCATTCTTGTTCTTTATGTTGATGATCATATCCTTACTGGTAGTGATCCCAACCTTATAAATAATGTGAAGTCCAGCCTTAAAAAGAAGTTTGAAATGACAGACTTAGGACACTTGCATTGTTTTCTTGGTCTTCAAGTCTTGCAATCCAAGGAAGGTATTTCCCTTTCCAACTCCAAGTATGTTTGTGACCTTCTACGTCACTTTCACATGGAAGACTGTAAGCCAGCCCCTTCTCCCTTTCAGTCTGGAGTCAAACTTTCAGTCACTTGTACTTCCCCTGAAGTTGATGCTACCTTATACTGTCAACTTGTAGGAAAAATTTTGTATATGACCCATACTCGTCCTGACCTTTCCTTTGTGTAGAGCCTCTACTTTACACCTACTTATCTACCGTTTTCCTCAATCTTCCCTTATCTTTCCTTATCTTTTGCCTCATTTTCACCATAAAACAACCCAGATCATTACATTAGGTGTTACTAAGCATGATTAAGTAAGTTTTGCTAATGGATGACTATTTGTTTAGATTTTGGCTTACTTGCAGGCATCCTACAGCTATCTGGTGATCCTGCAGCTATCTGATGATCCTGCAGCTATCTGAACATCCTGCAGCCTTTTTGTTAAACGCAATGTTCCACGTGTCGGTTTGCCAGATGAGCCACATGGGCACTTAGGTGTCAACGTGCTCGAGGTTCCTGTCCTATTTTTCCGGCCATCC
Organism: Pinus taeda; assembly: GCA_000404065.3. Classification (NCBI taxonomy): domain Eukaryota; kingdom Viridiplantae; phylum Streptophyta; class Pinopsida; order Pinales; family Pinaceae; genus Pinus; species Pinus taeda. The sequence goes on along the minus strand of APFE030261015.1, from coordinate 415,242 downwards.
ACATCATCTTTGTCCACGGTCAAAGCTGGGCAAGTCACAGTCAACTCAAGGCAGTTTAGCGGTGATTGTGAGCTATTTGGTCACGTCATCCTAAACGGTGATTTGTCCACGTTCTACAGATGGCAGGGGACGTGATCCAACCTGGGATTTATTGCCCATGACGACAGAACCACCACTTCGTCCACGCAGCCGCATGAAGTGCCAAAGAAACCTGAAAACGCATAACAGTCATTTACTTTTCAGTTATTTAGTTGCACGGATAAGCTATCTTAGAAACTTCTATAAATAGCTGCGTCTATGTACGCTTATTAAGCTTTTTATCAGTTGTATTTGGATGAACCTGTTTTATATTTTCAAGCATTCTAAACTCTGTTTTTAAAGTGCTATTCTAGCACTCTGTTTTATATATTTTCTGCAATGAAGAAGTAGACTTAGCATTGTCTTGAAGTTTCCAGATCTCTGAGTTTTCTTGTGGCTGAATGGACAGAGGGCCCCTGCTCATTTATGCCACTGTAAAGTATCTTATGTGCAGTAGCATTTCCTTTACTTGTTTATTTCCTTAAGCATGTATAGTTCCCTTTATCTGCTTTCCTTTCTTTCAAACTGATCAGTGTTATTTTCTTGCAGATTTCTTTAGCCCGGGATTTGTGTGTGTATTTGCTTTAATGTCTAATGGTAGTTGCAGTTGTCTTATTCATTATGCTGCCCTCTTTACTCTGTTTTTTCTAGATTAGCTTTAGCATAGTTTTACAAGTTGGATGCTAACTAGTTTATGCTCTCTTTATCATGAATAGCTTATCTTTCAAGAGAACAGAATATTGATTAATTGCAGCTTGTATTTGAGTAGATTTGACTTGTGATACTAACACTTTTTCCACTTGCTTACACACAATCACACATGTAGGAGCAGTATGTTGAAAAAGGTCGAGTAGTGTTACAATTTGTCAATTAAAGTAGATTAGATTTTTATCAATTCTTGGATTTGTCTTCAGCTACCTTCTAATCGTGTTTTATGCAAATACGCAGTAGAAGCAGAGAGTTAGAAGGAGATTATCATTAACATCAATCCTTGAAGTGATTTTCTTATTTCTTTTATTTGCAGCAGTATGGATAGAGACTAATGCCATTGGATTGTGGTCATTTACTTTCAAGTCATTTTGATTTATTCATCTTTTTCAAGTTCTTTTTCTCTTACAAATTCAGCAAGCAATTAGAAACCACCATCACACACACTTTCACTCATATAGAAATCACTTTCACACACTTGCACTCATTTGTCTATAATCATAATTCCATTTTAGGAAGATAAGTCAATCATAAACAACCCCCTAAAACAACAAAAGCTCTAAGAAAGTTACTTAAGTACATATAGTACACCCTCACTTCATCAGCTTACGAGCCCCGGGTTGACAATTAATACTAGCAATTTAGATAACAATAAATTGACTAAACACTTTGTTGTTGGCCTTATTGCTCGGTTTATGCAAAACCCAAATGAAAGTCATTAGAAAGCAGCGAAAAGAATACTTCATTATGTTCAAGGTACAATTCAGTTTGGGATTCATTATAGTGCAGAAGCATCTCCTCTATTGGTTGGTTTCACTGATTCTGATTGGGCTTGTGACCCTGATGATCGGAAGTCTATTGCCGGTTATGTCTTCACTCTTGGCTCTTGACCTATTACATGGGCTTGCAAGAAACAAAGTGGCATTTCTCTTTCTTTAGCAAAAGCAAAGTATCGTGGCACCGTAAAAGCTAGTAAGGAAACCCTGTGGCTTCGTCAGGTCTTGTTAGAGTTTGGATTTCAACAACAACATCCAACTACACTTTGGTGTGATAATCAAATTTCCATTCAACTATGCAAAGATCCAGTCCAACATCAGCGCAGAAAATACATTGAACTACACATGCACTTCATCAGAAAGCTCATTCATGACCATGTTCTTGAAGTGCAATATTGTTCAACAAATGATCAAGTTGCAGACATCTTTACAAAAACTCTCACAGAGGCGAAGTTTACTAAACTTCAATTTATGGTTGGAGTTCAAGAAGTTATCACTAAGGGGGGATAGGCTCTAATGCCTCCTTCCTTCTCCTATTGTGTCATATTTTTACATCCAATCCTATCCCAAGTTGTTCTTAAGGGGGGATGTTAGGATATTCTAACACATAGGAAATAGTTAAGTATAACTTGGTCTAGTGTAGAGTTAGGTAAAGTGTGTTTCTTTACTATTTACTTTTGTAACTTACAATCTGACAGTCACGATATGTTCTAGACATGAAGTGATCTGATGGTTCATTCTCTCCTTAGTATTACCGACACTTGATCCGTGGCTTCACACCCAATTGGTCCATGATCTCTATTTAAAGAGCATGGAGATTCATTTGTAGGGTAACCGTTAATGAGAGAATCTTACATAAATTTTCATTCTTTTATTAATAAATTTCCTGAAGTGGTCGCGTTGGCTCAAGTCGTGGACTGTTTCCCTCTTTGAGGGTTTTAACCATGTTAAGAATACTGGTGTATTGATTTGTGATTTGTGTCCTTTGGTGTTCTATCTGAGGAACTTATCCTGTAAATCCGTACAACTTCGAGCTCAACATTGCACCCTTCCTTGGTCTACACCCAGTGTTTAATGTAGACCACCTTCAGTCATACTTTTTACCATTGTTGGACACATCTGACATTGCAGAACAACTCACACCAACAAATCTAAACCCACTCTACATGGAATAGGCCACAACTGATTGGGTCAAGGACACACAGATCAAGAACACTCACCAGCAAAAGATCCAACTATATCAGGTTGTCAAAGTTGGTCAACTCCTGCACCAAGGCAAGTGGCTCACTAGGGACCAAGTTCACTAGATGTTTCCCCATCTCATGGAGGCACTCAACGTAATGGGGACAAAGATTCCTAAGGGTGAAGGACTGATCCAAGTGGATATTGGTGGCCACTCCCCTATTCCACTTGGACGCCCAACACTGTCTCTTTCGATTTTTTCAATTTCCTTAATTGTAGCATTGTTTACTATTTTTCACAGTTTTTCAGACCCTGAACTTCCGAAGTCATTTTGACACACTCAACAACGTTTTTAGGGAAAACAGAGAGATTGGAAAATCCTTAATAGGGTGACATGTTTGCTTTCGACCTACTCTTTGAGATCTTCAAAACGAGGTATTATTATAGAAAAACAGAGATCGTATTCCAAAGTTATGACCCTGTGAAATCGATGTACCAATTTACCCAAACGGGGCCCACAATTTTGGCGCTTCATCTCCTAGGGTTAGGTTTCTAGATGTTTAGGGTTTTCCATTGTTTCTCAATAATAAATAGGCCTTGGAGCCTCATTGTCACATAGTTCATAGGCAAGTATCCGCCACATCTCTTCTCAGAGATAAACTACCATCGCCCGAGCTAGTTTGTTTCCATTCTATTTGTAAGCATAGTTCAGTATTTTTCTACTAATGAAAGGAAGTGTTTTTCTGTTGCGTCTCTATATTTATGATTATATTTGTAGTTTTTTGTGTTATTGTTTAAGTTTGGATCAGTGGTATCAGATCAGTCTTCTCTTTCTCTATTTTTCTTTGTATATCCCCAACGAGGTCAGGGTATAAGGAGTTAGGGCTCGATCTAGTTGAACAGTTGCAAGATCAGTCTTGCAAACCCCGACGACCTCCAATGGCAGGAAAAAAAAATGAGGGGGCAGGAGATCCTTTCAAAATGTTTCTCTAGGAAGCCCTCGAGTGACAAAGTAACACGATGATGGATAAATTTTCTTAGATCCTTAGATGGCTACCCACAAGCAACGCATCTTCATCCAGCCACCACTCTAGAGGTGCCACCTTTTAAGGTACAAGTTAACTTCAATATTCCCATATTTGAGGGCCAAATATATCCTAACGTCGTAGATAAATGGTTAAATATGTTGGAAGGATTTTTATCTGTCCATGACTTTTCCAATCGGGGAAAGATTACTTTTTCACTTCTCAAAGCCGCCCTACACGTCAAGGACTGGTGGGAAACCTACTCTAAACAAAAGGGTGAGAGTGAACTCTCATTGTTTTCATCCACACCCACTTGAGATTCTTTCTAAGACACCATCAAGGAACAATATTATGCTGACGGGAGCTATGAAGCTAAATACATAAAGTGGACCATGCTATAGCAAGGAAGGGACCAAGATGTCAGAGTTCAAAAATGTTTTCCATACCCTTTGCACGAAGTTAGGTATCAAGGATTTTGAGTGGCATTTGGAACTCAATTACCGTGGTTGTCTACACAAGTACATCCAAGACGAGATGAAGTTCTTCGACATTTCCTCACTCGACACAACGTACCAATATGCTGTCAAGATTGAGCATAAGTTCAAACACAAGAAGCAAGAATTTGGATCTATGAATCCAAAGCAAGAGAAAGGAGCCCCCAAACCCCAGAGGAAAGGACAGAGCCAAGGCAAGGCTACCAAGGACAACCCACCAAAGCTGCAAGCAAATAACAACACCAAGAAGACAAAGAAGGACATGGGAAAATGGTGTGAGTTCCATAAGAGCTCCACTCACAACACATGTGAGTGTCGGCCCAAGCAGTCATTAGTGGTCAAGCTGAAGGCCTCTAAATAAGACACATGTTATGAATCTGAGTTTGAACCTAATAAGGGGAATGACAAAGGGGAGAAGATCATTAATGTGGATCCTAGTGCCATTGTGGCCACCACCAAGGTCTAGAAGATTGATCTTGAAGATCCAGAGGAGGGGGAACGTTGATTCCACTCACAGATGTGGGTGAAGGGTTCTATGTTGCAGTTCATTATCGACAACGAGAGGAAAAAGAACATCATTTCAATAGATGCCATAAAGTGTCTAGGCCTAAAGACTACATCACATCCGCAGTCATACACCATCGGTGGCTTCACCAAGGATAATATCTTCGCGTGAGCCAGTAGTGTCACCTTCCCTACAGCATCAAGCCCTTCACGGATGAGGTATTGTGTGATGTTTCTCCTCTTGAATTTTGTGATGTATTATTAGGAAAACCATAGTTATCGAAGTGACATGTTGTATATGAGTCTAGATCTCACTTTGTGATTATTACTTTCGCCAATAAGTTGTACATGATACCATAGGTAGCTGCACCTACCGCCATAACTTTGATCACTGCTAAGCAATGTAGTAAGATCATTTCCCATACCATGAAATTTTTTTTCCTTATGATTCGCCCTTAGGGAAAGAAGAAGGTTGTGGCCACAGCTTCTAGGCAGAGCTCCTCTGCACAGCAGCAGCAGATGGACAAGATCGTGGAGGAGTACAGGGACATTTTCACCTCACCTATAGGGGTACCTCTCCATTATTAGGTCAAGCACCCCATCGATTTGACCTCGGGCGCGCAGTTGCCCAATGGATCGATCTATCGACGCTTTGTTTTGGAGAATGATGAGATCAAGATGTAGATTTAGGAACTATTGCAGAAAGGGCACATCAGGCCAATCTCATCACCATGTGGGAGCCCGATTGGTATAGAAGAAGGATTGGACCTAGAGACTCTGTATTGACTATCGAGCACTAAACAAGATCACTATCCAGAATAGGTATCCAATCCCGCGGATTGATGACCTTCTGGACCAGCTCAAGGGAGCCAAATATTTCAACAAGATTGACTTAAAGTCAAGTTATCACTAGGTTCCTATGGAACCCTCCAATGTGTGGAAGACTGCCTTCAAATCCAAGGAGGGCCTTTTCGAATGGATGGTCATTTTGTTCGGACTGACGAATGTCCCTGCAAACTTCATGACATTGATGGACGGCATCTTGCGACCCTTTACCAATGCCTTCATGGTGGTGTGTTTAAATGACATATTAACATTTAGCCAGAGTTGGGAACATGACCTCCTCCATATTTGACAGGTCCTTCAAACCCTTCAACAACACAAGTTGTGTGCTAACTTGGAGAAATGCACTTTTGGCCTCATGTTCAATATTTGGGGTACATCATTTATGAGCAGGGTGTGCATGTGGACCCAACCAAAATATAAGTCATTTGGGATTGGTCAACCCCAACCACTCTAACAGAGCTCCACAACTTCGTGTTGTGGTTCTCTCATATCACTTGGTCTTTAATTCAAGTCACCAAGGCCAGAGCGAAAGCAATGTTTTTTTGGTATGTAACCCAATAGCAAGAATTTTATGAGTAGAAGGATCGCCTCTTCTCTGCACCAGTGCTCACACTACCAGACCTACAACAACCAATTGAGGTTGAGACAAACACCTTTGACTATGCTATTGGTGTGGTTCTTACTTAGTAGGGGGCATTCAGTGGCTTACCACAGTGAGACATTTTCAGACACAGTCCGAAAGCACCCCACTTACAACAAAGGAATGCATTCCATTATGCAGGCCTACCCTCAATGGAAGCATTACATTCTGGGGAAGGAAACGGTCATCCACACAGACCACCGACCCCTACAGTTCATACAGACACAAGCGAAGTTGCAGAACGATCACCATCAGAAATGGTCCACCTAACTACAACAGTTCCATTTGAACATTAAGCATAAGAAGGGAAAAACAAATAATGTCTTTGATTTCCTCAGCCGAACATCATTGATGGCGTTGATCACTATGCTCTACTCCTTTGGGCACGCGACTTCAGGGTGGCGGCATCTTTACCAAAGTGAGCAAGAATTCAACAACACATATCAAACACTACTGGAAGGGAAGCAAGTTCCAAATTTTCACCTCCAGGATGCACTAATATGCCACTTAGGACACATATGTGTTCCTTAAAGTGAGCGTTCCAAGATGATTTGGGTGGCACATTACAGTTGGGTCACTCAACATTACGGAATAGGGAAAACAGTGGCAGTTTACAGAAGTATTTTATTAGCCGAAACTTTGGCAGGATGTTGGGAGGTACGTTACATCCTACACCACCTACGCCATTTCCAAACCAACCATCAAGAAGCAGGCCCTATATACTCCTCTACCTACTCCTAGTCAACCTTGGGAATCTATCTCCATGGATTACATGTCGAGGCCTCCTCCTACTAAGCACAACAACGATTGTTTTTTCATGGTCGTCGATAGATTCTCTAAGATGACCATCATGGCAGCTTGCAAAAAGAGTATCATAGCAGAGGCCACTGCTAAGATCTTGTTTGAGCGAGTGTGGGTACACTTTGGGATCACACAGTCCATTGTCTCAAATCGAGACAGCATATTTCTGAGTACATTTTGGTCAAGTCTTTGGTCAATGTTGGGTACAAAAATTACTAAGTCCACAACTTTCCATCCCCAAACTGATGGCCAAATAGAGTTTGTCAACAGGATGATCGTGCACATTTTGTGCATGTATACCTCGAAGCATCCACGCACGTCGGATGAAAGTATCCCCTATGTCTAGTACAACTACAACAGAGCTCTCCAAAGCTCAATAGGTCACAGCCACTTTCAGGTAAGGCTGAGATTTCAGCCATTATGTCCCATTGATGTGGTCATACCATTTGCAGCTACTCAGGCAGATTTCGCGCATGCCCAGTTTGAATCCGACAGGGCTAAGAGATTCATTGAGTGTAGTCCATGGTATATCGGACATAGATAATGCTATGTACAAGTAGCGCCATGATTATCATCGAGTGCTGCACAAGTTCCAAGTGGGCGACAAAGTTTGGCTAAATTTGCAGAAGGAGAACCTCGTTGGACCCCATTACAAACTTCACCTGCTCCGATATGGGCCACACACCATCACCAAGGTTGTAGGTGAAAATGCCTTCAAGCTTAGCATTCCACCATTCCTTGGTTTGTACCCAGTTTTTAATGTAGACCACCTTCGGCCATACTTTCCACCATTATTGGACACATCCGACATTGCAGAACAACTCACACCAATAGAGCTAAACCTAGACTACATGGAACAGGCCACAGCTAATTTGATCATGAACACACAAATCAAGAACACTCGCCAAGAGAAGATCCAATTGTATCGGGTTGTCAAATATGGTCAACTCCGGCACCAAGGCAAGTGGCCCACTAGGGACCAAGTTCAGGAGAAGTTTCCCCATCTCATGGAGACACTTAACGCAATGGGGACCATTGCTTCCTAAGGGGGAGGATTGTTCCAGGTGGATATTGGTGGCCACCCTCCTATTCCACATAGACCCCAAACGTTGTCTCTTTCAATTTTTCAGTTTCCTTAATTATAACACAGTTTACTATTTTTGTCGGGTTTTCAGGCCTTGAACTTCCAGAGCTGTTTTGAGGCCCTAAACGATGTTTTTAGGGAAAACAAAGAAATCGAGAAAAACCTAAAATAGGGCCACCTATTTATGTTTGGCCTTTTCTTCAAGATCTTCGAAACAAGGTATTATGATAGCCAAACGGAGATCGTATGCCAAAGTTATGACCTCGGGAAACTGATGTACCAATTTACCCAAACGAGGCCCATAGTTTTGGCACTTCATCTCCTAGGGTTAAGTTTCTATATGTTTAGGGTTTCCCATTGTTTCTCAATAATAAATCAACCTTCGAGTCTCATTGTACCAGTTCAGAGGCAAGTAGCCGCCGCATCTCTTCTCATAGATAAGCTACCATCGCCCGAGCTAGTTTATTTCCATTTTGTTTGTAAGCATAGTTCAATATTTTTCTATTAATGAAATGAAATTTTTTTCTATTGCATCTCTATATTTATGACTATGTTTGTAATTTTTTGTGTTCTTGTTTAAGTTTGGATCACCTGTACCCAGGGAAAATTGGAGAATACCTCCCTCCTCTACAGAAGCAAGAAAAAATTACCTTGATATGATCATCATCCCTACAGCTTAAAACAGGAGCCTCGTTTCACTTTTTGCACCATCGAACAAGAATTGAGAAAGAGAATTATTGAAATTGTTTGGACCTTATTGATTGCTATCACAATTTGAGGATGAACTTTAAAAGTGCTCATCATACATAGAATGTAGTACTCACCTTCGACCCACAAATTTTTGGCTTGAGACTACAAAGTTTGTTTCGAATATAGGATTGAACTTGGAAACTGTGTCACCACTACAAGGTTCCACATATCAATTCCAATAGATTTTGCAACACCTTTTATCTAATAAAATAGAAACATTCATGATTTTTTAAATTAAACAATTAAAAAAAGTGTAGTGTAAACATGAGTACAAAAAACAAACCATTCAAAAAAGTAATAGAGCATAAAATCATAGAAAAAAAGTAGTTGAATATTGAAAACAAATCATCCCTACAGCTTAAAACAGGAGCCTCGTTTCACTGAAGTTGCACCATCGAACAAGAATTGAAAAAGAGAATTATTGAAATTATTTGGACCTTATTGATTGCTATCACAATTTGAGGATGAACTTTAAAAGTGCTCGTCATACATAGAATGTAGTACTCACCTTGGACCCACAATTTTTTGGCTTGCGACTCCAAAGTTTGTTTCAAATATAGATTGAACTTGGACACTGCGTCACTACTACAAGGTTCCACATATCGATTCCAATAGATTTTGCAACACATTTTATCTAATAAAATAGAAACATTCATAATATTTTTAATTAAACAATTAAAAAAAGTGTAGTGTAAACATGAGTACAAAAAACAAACCATTCAAAAAAGTAAAAGAGCATAAAATCATAGAAAAAAGTAGTTGAACAATGAAAACAAATCATCCCTGCAGCTTAAAACAGGAGCCTCGTTTCACTTAATCTGCACCATCGAACAAGAATTGAAAAAGAGAATTATTGAAATTATTTGGACCTTATTGATTGCTATCACAATTTGAGGATGAACTTTAAAAGTGCTCGACATACATAGAATGTAGAACTCACCTTGGACCCACAATTTTTTAGCTTGAGACTCCAAAATTTGTTTCAAATATAGGATTGAACTTGGACATTGTGTCACCACTACAAGGTTCCACATATCGATTCCAATAGATTTTGCAACACCTTTTATCTAATAAATAGAAACATTCATGATTTTTAAATAAAACAATTAAAAAAAGTGTAGTGTAAACATGAGTACAAAAAACAAACCATCCAAAAAAGTAAAAGAGCATAAAATCATAGAAAAAAGTAGTTGAATATTGAAAACAAATCATTAAAAGAAATTGCAGAGTATAAAGTCACAAGAGGTACCTTAGTTTCTTACCTAAATAAGGGAAATTCATAAAAGCACACATCGTAACATCAAATGAAAAAGTAGTTTCTATTTTATTTTTGGTATTGGTGAGGTAGGGCATGCTAGAAGGCTAATGCAACTTTAGCTTCCATCACATACAAAATATTCGAGATCAAAAACACATGTCATCTGTCTGGAGTGCAGTGTAGATGAAATTTTTCATCCTCTAATTCCACTACACATTGGTTCTTGGGAATGAAAGTGCATATCTAACTAAGTATGGATAGATCGGTGCAAAACAAGTGTGGAAGATTAACATGCAAAAAGAAAAACAAACATGAATGGAGAGTCATTGCAATGATGACCACTAACGGGGGGAAACAAGAAAACTAATGTGACACTTGTGAAAGGTGAATGATGGACTAAAACAAAAGTTGTACAAGATAATATACATCAAAATTCTAGCAACCATGAAAAGAAACACTCACAAAAGTCAAACAACAAAAAGCGACGAAGAACAACAAAAGACGACAAAAGAAAAACTCACGCAAAAAAGTGTTGCAAACTCCACCGAAGGCTCCTTGATCTCCTTGGGAATGTTAGAGCTCCAAGATCAAATGTACAAATGAGCTCTAGGGGCGTCCATTATCTATATATAGACCAATTAGGGTATATGACGTGCATGCCTATAATCAAGGGAAAAGAGACACTTGGTGAAAAGTTCCAAAAATAGTAAGTGTGCACCTATGGGAAACTAATTAGTGAATCCCTATTTTCTATGGATTTTTTTCCTTATTTTTTTATCTTTTGGGAAAATTTCATGCACACTGCTAAGAAGGGTTGCATGATTCTTGAGGACTGGGTAACTTCTTGACTCAATGCATTTCACAGTTTCTGAGCTCAAGGGATGCTTTGTGCAATTTCCATCAACAAGGTTGGGCTTCCATCCAGAATTACGCATTTTTCATGCTCAAGGTTGGCCTTCCAAGAGGAATTGTATAGCTTCTCGAGGCAAGGTTAGCCTGCCTTCCAAGATTGTGCAGTTTTTGGAGGAAAGCCCAACAAAAGGTCAAGTCAAGATTTAGCTTGTGTTAGGAATATGTCAAGCTGGGATCAGTACATCACAAGAAAAGCATGAAAAGATAAGTCTTGATCACAACATGAATACTTGACGATAGTAAAAGATAAGCTCTTATGGATGGAAGAAATGCTCCAAAATAAAAGCATAGGAAAAAATTTCGAGGGTGGTTGTAGCAACGAAAACACTTCAACAATGGCTTATTTGAAGCAATCTTCTTATGAGGATATGGTGGTGGCTATGGAGAATAAGGAGGTGATGAATGAGGAGGAGACCAAGGTCTCAAAGGCGAAGGAGAAGAAGGAGGAAGTGGGGGTTGACTACCCTCATTCTTTACTTGACTAGTGCCTTCTCCTCTTCAAAGCTCTTTTTCTTGATAGAGCTCTTCCACCTTTGACTGCAACATAGAAAATGCCTCTAGAAAATCCACCTTAGAGTCAAAAGGATTCTCTCATCTCCACGAATACATCTCTCCTCTTTCAGTGAAGCTCCTCAAACCAATTTCAATATTGTAAGCTTCAAGTTCACCTTTTCCCTTTTTAAGCTTAGATCTAGTAATAATTCACACTCAATAACCAAGTCAAATTAGCGCATTGAGCTATAATACCAAACTTGATCAAGATCGTTTTACGTGAGCCTATGATTTATCAAGCTTAAATTGAATGCAAAATACCAAGCTTGACAAAAACTTATTAAAAACATGATAACATAAACAAAACAACTACAGATTAAAATAAAGAACCCAAACAAAATTAATAATGGATTTCACCCAGTGTGGCCTACGTCTTCGGGTCCACTTCTAATGGAGTGGACTCTTCAATTATGATGCAAAATGACTCAAATTTTATTAATTCCCCAATACTATGTATATCTTTTATAACTGCGCAATGGCCGAACTTTTGATTATAGGATCCAAATTTTTTATGACTGAAAGTCATGATAGGAAGTATTATTATTATTTTCCAACATGCCACCAAAGAAAGTTATTACATGAGTTAAACATCCCAAAGGATTATCCTAGACTCCAGAAGAAAGTGAAGACTTAGAATTTAGGTTGCCTCAATTAGAGAAGAAATTTAATGAAATGGATGATAGTATGTTGATAAAAGTGGATTTATTAGGTTTTCAAGAAAAAATTAAAAGAGATTATGGATGAAATGGAAAAAAAGATGAATGAAAATAAGGAAGAAACACAAAAATCCGTGAATACCATGGAAAAGCTTCTCTTTGAGAGACTTCCTAAAAGGAATATTGAAGTCTAAGGAAATCATGAAAATAAGGAGAATCAGTATGTTGAAACTCAATCACCTATCGAAAATATTTATCATAATTAAATAACACATTGAATGACAGCCATAATCATGAATTTTCAATCCAAAATCTGCATCGTCATGGCTTCAAGTCAGCACCAAGGAAATACTACATTCTAAAGATTGATATGTGGAATTTTGATGGTAATGATCCTAGAACATGGATATTTCAGATGGAACAATACTTTTATACACACAAAAGGTAAATATTGCATCCATTTTTCCAAAGCATGAACAACATGTATGGTATAAATGGTAATCTGAAAAGAAAAAGATTTGGTTATATCTTCCTCTGTTTGTATAGAAGAATTGATAGCACATTGTGGGTATATTAAGAGTAATACAGTCTTTAGTCAATTGATAAATCTTCAAAAAAAAAGTCCAGTTACATAGCACATTCAAAAATTCCAAAATTTGACTCTTAAGGTAAAGAATATTTTAGAGGATAATTTGTCATGCTTTAATTCTAGCAAGGAAAGTTGAAAGTAAAAATATCGCCACTAGAAAACGGTCATTCATAACTATAGAGAAAATCATGATCCCTCTCTTAGTCCAATAAAGTTTACTCTTCAACAAATTGACTCCTTAGCGAATGAATGAATTAAGAGCAAATGGACTATGTTTCAACTATGATATTAAGTACAATAAGGGGTATAAATGCAGTAAGATGAAATTATTCTACATAGACTATGAAGCTGAAGAATATCAAGCAAAGGAACCATCACAAGATTTAGAGCTAAAAATGACTACTCGAACAATCTCTTAGCATGGATTGGTCAACATCAATACTCCACAAACCCTCAATATTCCAAAAATAAAAAGGCAACAATGTTGATTTATTATGGAAATACACATAACTTCATCAATTAAATTAGAAAAACTTCTCAATTGTTTCATGTATCCAACACATAAGTTTCAATTATTGCAAATGGAGGTACCATAAATTGTTCAGAAAAGTGTCATAGTATTAAGCTCAATATGGGGGGAGTATTTGTTGGATAGTCCCATGATTGTGATACAAATGGGTGGTATTGATGTTGTATTAGGGATCCAGTGGTTACAATCATTGGGAAAAGTGACCCTTAATTTTCAAGGTCTTTTCATAATATTTACATTAGAATGAGAGGAAAATGAGCTTATAGGTATCTAAGGGAAACCCTTTAAAGTGATAAGCTATAATGGAATAACAAAACTACTCAAAAGGAGAACCAAGATGTAATTGCACAATCATGTTCTCTAAATGTTCAAACATACATATCATTTATGTCAGGGGACCTTCATAAAGTTTTCAATAATCATTCCAAGGTAGTTGGATCAATGCCTAAGGGCCTTCCACCTACTAAAAATCACGACTATGTTATTCATTTGCAGTTGTGAAGTATACCAAAGATATAAAAAAAAAAAAAAAAATCATATTAGAAGCAGAAACAATCTTTGAAACAATAATTAAGTAGTCAAGTAACCCAACAATTATGGAGTACCTCATCATACAAAAGAACCTACCAATGGAAAAGTTGACATAGGAAGATGACTTATTCATGCAAAATCGCTGGCAGTTAGTTAAGTGTTCAGGACAAGACTTTTTTGAAGCATAGAGGCATATTAAGCCCTTTGTTAACCATAAAACCCCTTATTAAGCCCTAGATATTGAGTGGTTACATTTTTATTGTTATGTAAGATAACATCTTTCATGCTCCCATTTTATTATAATTGTACTCTTTATTTCACACACACACATACACACACACACAAGGATACCTAATCTTAGGATCATCAAATATTATCTTGTACATTATAATCATTGCAAAAGGAGGTTTTACCTCAAAGAATATTGTAATTATTGGTTTCTTATCATTTTTAAGGCGCAACATTTATAACATCCCATGTGACATAATTTGTTCGGGGATTCTTAGAAGTAAAATAGGATTGCATAACTTCTCTCAAAAAGAAAATTTTCATAAAAATATCAAAGATTTTTTTTAATTAGTACATAAAGAATATTGATGTCCACGATCACTTTATTGAAAAAATAGGTATAAAAAATCAAACCAAGTTTGTGTGATACCCAATTAATGATGGGTTTATTGGTATTTTGACAAAATCATTTGAAAAAGAGATATGTCTATGTTTCAAAAAATTTACTCAATGTAAAGGATAATCAAATGGTCATTGTTCAAAATCAACCTCTACTTATTACTCTCTAGGGTTTAGGATGCATTATTTTTAAAAAAACATCATTAATGCTTATGGTACATCAAAGTGTTGATCATTAATTAATAGAATCACCACATTTTTCAATTTTTGTCAACCAACACACAAGTTGATAATGATAATGAAGGATATCATTATGTTTTCCCCTTATAGTTTTTTATTCTCTTTAATGTGGCATTACCCTTATATCCTTATGAAGTACACTTCTTCACATATGGGATACACAATCTTATACATGCCTTACAACCATATACATGTCTACAATATTTTTTACTTGTGCCAAATTCATGTTTGCCTTGATAATAGAAGCTGCCCTTCAACATTGATCAATCGAGAAAATAATTACTGTTAGGGGTTGGAAGGTAAATTTCCACAATATACATCCATACACTACAAATAAATTATAGCATTATAGTGATCAAATATTTGCTTACAATTAAGGTGTGTAATTTGGACTATATAATCAAATTATATTCTAATTAGGACATGAAAATCAAATGATACTCAATTTAAATCAAACAAATAGATGATTCTTTTGTGCGTGCATGGTAAGGGTAATCCTCCATAAATCTAGTTGTCTAAAAAAAATACAAATCTACACAACAACTTCAAAATCCTTTGACTATTTGTAAACTCTACCACCCCTCGTAAGAGTGTTCACCTACCTCATCACACATATCATGCTTTACAACCCCAATTATAGTATTTAAGCTACTAACTCTTGTAATATCAAAAGTTCTACGCATTAACCAATTTTGATAAATTGTTGGAAATTTGAATAATCAAACACAAGTACAAGCATAAAGAAATCCATGGAGCCTATAAACATGTTGCAAGATCATTACATCATCAATTAAATTTAGATATGGTTCTATCAATTCTCTCTTAACGCATATCCCAATAAATTACTCACTTAGATGGGTAAGTAGAATCAATCCTTGTTTATACATAAGCTTTACTGATATGAAATGAGTCAATTTGAATAAGTTAATTGCTTGAGCCCAAAATACAATTATGTAGACTAATAAATTGGTTAAGATGATTCAACCAGCTAATAACCCCATTGACTCCATGTTAATACCAATTCACTTGTTAGAGTTCAATGTTTGACTCTATGAAAAGAGGTATTAATTTCGTTCTTAAAGTAGACTGATTATATTGATTATATTTTTGATGGTATTCAATAAGCATTCATAGCTTTATACATGTCACTGTTGTAATTATATTCTTGTGTCATTTAACCAAAATCTATTGCTAAGTAAAATTATTTTATATTTTTTATGGAACAAAAAATTGTAAACATTTGACCAAATTATTCTCTTAGAGTAATAGTCTTTTTTATAATTTTATAAAATTCAAACAAGTATGCATATTTTATGTATTATATAATTTTGTAATTGCACGAGGCCATTTTTTTTAAGTCACCTCGCATGAAGTAAGTAATTCTAACCAAATAAATCTAGAGTCAAGTAATATTATCATAGTAATTCTAACCAAATAAATCTAGAATCAAGTAATATTATCATGTTGTCCCCTTTTCTAATAGGTTATGTTGGGGTGGGGGGGAATATTGGAAATAAATAAAATCATTTTAAATTTAATTACGAATGGAGGTCAAGGGAAATGTTGGAGAAAACATAAAAACATTTTTATGGTTTCTCCAGTATTCAACCCCACATATGGGATACACAATCTTATACATGCCATATCCATGTCTACAATAATTTTTACTTATGAAAATTCATGGTTATCCTCATAATATAAGTCACCATTAACATTTCTAAATCAACATACTAGTAAGGTTTGGAGGGTAAATTTCCACAATATACATTCATACACTACAAATAAATATAGCGATCAAATCTTTGCATACAAGTAAGGTGTGTAAATAGGACTATATAATTAAATTAGATTGTAATTACAACAACAAAATCAAATGATACTAAATTTAAATCAAACAAATATATGCTTCTTTCATGCATGCATGGTAAGGGTGATCCTCCATAAATCTGGTTGTCTCAGAGAAAATACAAATATACAAAACTTCAAAATCCTTTGATTATTTATGAACTCTGCCACCCCTCATAAGAGTGTTAACCTAACTCATCATACATGCCATACTTTATAACTCTAGAGTATTCATACCACTAACTCTTGTCATATCAAAAATTATATGCATGAACCAACTTTGATAAATTGTTAGAAATTTGAAGAATCAAACAGAAGTAAACTCATAAAGAATGCCATGGAACCTATAAACATGTTGCAAAATCATTACATTGTCAACTAACTTTAGATAAGGATCTATCAATTCTCTCTTAATCCATATCTCAATAAATTACTCACTTAGATGGGGAAACAAATCAATCCATGTTCATACATAGGCTTCAATAATACAAAATGAGACACTTTGAATACATTCATTGCTTCAGCACAAAATACAATTATATAGACTAACAAATTGATTAAGATGATTGAACCAACTAACTGTTAAAATTGGAAACTAGGGTCAAACTCCATGTGGGTCATCTTATTCATGGCTGATAATATTTTTATTAGACTTCTCTCGTTGAGAGGTGTAGGATCGATCTAAAGATCATCCGATTCTGATAAATATTTATGGAGATATGAATTTATTTTGATTATGGAATTATTATCAAGCCTACCAACAACTCATGTAGGCTCAAAAGCCCAACAGTCACACCTATTCAATTATCATCAAATGTGTATAAATACAAAAGGACTTTTCCTCATTTGGACTCACTCAACTCATCACATCTCTCTCTCTCTCCAGCAAAGTAAAGAAGCTCTTCTGTCGTGCGCAGTTGGTGACTCTTCTCTCACACATGTGGAAGGAAGTTGCTAAACCTGAAGCTGCAACTGGAGATCCAAAGTTTGACCAGCATTGATCATCAAATCTCCTCCTCTGAACTGCGTTGTAGGTCCATCTGGACCTCCTTTGAAGGCTGCATTTTTTGGTGGTGGAATCAAGCCGATCTGACAGTCGGTTTGCAAGATATCAATTGCCCTAGTTTTGTCGATGAAGCCTCTAATGTTGATGTTGTTGATCTAGGGTTTGCTACTACTGATATAAATCAGATTTATTGTACTATTTCTCTCTGCTGAATTTTTGAAGATAAAAGAAGATTTGTTCAAAGGGTTTCCCCACATTGTGGGGTTTGTCCCTGGCTAGCCACCACACCTTGTGTCTCTTGTCTTGGCTTGTTTTATGTTGATCATTTAATGTTCTATCTGCACTTTACTTATGCACATGTGATTGCTAATCTATGAATAATAATAAGAAAGAAAAGTAAATTGCTCGAAGCAAAGAACATACTATAAATTAACATGGTATCAGAGCTAAAGTGAAGACAAGAGCAAGAGCAATCACCGAAGAGAAGATTGACAAGGCTATCCTAAAAGAACTATGGGGTCCTCAGCAATCTTTCCTGCCGAAGACAAGCTCCGTGAGAAAGTTGATTATCACAGATGGAAAATGTTTATCCACCTAACCTTAGAAGATCAAGGAGTATTGGACCATGTGAGAGGAAATATTGTTGAGACTCCATCAAATGCAACTGCGGCTACCAAGAACAAATGGAAAATTGGTGAAGTCAAAACAAAGAAGATCATCCGGGACTCTATCGACAAGCGCTTGGTGGCCTACATCTCCGACCTGAACACCTCCAAGGAAATCTAAGGTAGACTGGTGAGTTTATTTAAAGTTAATGATGCAAATCAAGTTTTGTTTCTTAGAAATAAGCTGAAGGAAATTAAGAAGGGCAAAGATGAGAGTATGCAAGCATACTTCTCAAGAATCACCGAGATAAGGAACGACCTCCTATCTATTGGGGAGACTATTACTGATAGGGAAAAAGCACTCATGACTCTTGGAGGATTACTATCCGAATGGTACGTGTTCAGGACTACTCTTCTAAACAATAATGTAATTCCTGGTTTCGAGGAATTAATGGCTAGATGCATTCAAGAAGAAACAAGGGTTGAAGAGCAAGAAATGCCCGTGCCTAAAGGTCCTCCTGCTGCTTTTTCTTCTCATGCTAAGAAAAAGAAAAATTCCGGGACTAAATCAAAAAGAAACACTGGACCTAAGGGTGTAAGTAAAGGACGATGTTTCATTTGTGATAAACCAGGTCACTATGCAAGGGAGTGCCCTGATAGAAAGGAATCACACCAGAACGATGATCAAAATCCATTTCATGGCAATCAAAGGAATGGCAAATTCAATAGCAAAGGTAAGAGTGATGGTAATCAAGGAAGAGGAAAGCCATTCAAGAAGGCCAGAAATTCCAAGTATGAATCCAACATTGTTGAAAATATGCAGGATGAATATTATCCACCAAATGCTCTATCTACCTCTACTCCTTCGGACTCAATGGAAATTTGGCTCATTGATAGTGGTGCCTTAAGGCACTGCACTGGTTACAAAGAAGTTCTCCATAATCTGATAGAGAAAGAAACTAACCTAGAAATTGTCCTTGGAGATAATATGAAATATCCCGTGAAAGGTGTATGCAATGTCTCTCTTAAATTGAATCAAGGTAACACGATCCACTTACAGGATGTATTATATGTACCTGACCTCAAAAAGAACCTAGTTTCCATCTTGGCAATGGAAGACAAAGGCTACAAGGTGAATTTCAGCGATGGCAAGGTACGTATATGGAAAAATAATGTTAAAGGTGCTTTCACTCTTGGGTTTCGAGTTGATTCATTATATCAGGTTAGTGGAAGTCTGCTAGGTGGCATTTCTTGTGACACATCTCTTCAGTCCAAACTTAGCATCAGAGGTTTTCCCACCTTCATTATAGAGCTCTACCCGATGTAAGACAAATGGTAACAAGGATGCCGGAATTCCGAGTAGAGAAAGAAGGTGTATGTTTGGGATGTGCTGAAGGAAAGCTCGAAAGGGGACCATTCCCCTCAAGCCAAAGCAAGACCTCTGACATATTATAACTAGTTCACTCAGACATATCTAGTATGATGCCTGTAAACTCCCTGGAAGGATATTTATATTACCTTACTTTTACAGATAACTATTCTGGAAATACTTCGATATACTTCTTGAAGAAGAAGGATGAAGTGTTCTCTTGGTTTCGACACTTTAAAGCCTTGGTCGAGAATCAAACCAAAAAGAAGATCAAGATATTAAGGACTGATAACGGGACTGAATATGAATCTAACGAGTTTCATGACTTTTGTAAAGAGGTTGGCATCAAGAGGGAGACTACTACACCATATACTCTTGAACAAAATGGTGTGGCAGAAAGGAAGAACCGTATGATTGTGGAAGTTTTCTGTGCCATGCTCCATGATCAAAGACTTACAAAGTTTCTATGGGCCGAAGCTGCAAACACCGTCGTATATGTACAAAACCGATGCCCTCATCAAACATTGGGTTCCAAGACTCCTGAAGAAATGTTCATCGGTAAGAAACCTGATGTATCTCATTTAGAATCTTTAGAAGCCCTGTATATTTTCATGTGCCGAAAGAGAGAAGGAATAAATTGGGTGTATCTGGAAAGAAAGGAATCTTCGTGGGCTATGGTGAAAATACTAAGGGTTATAGAATCTATGTTTCTGGTCAAAGGGAAGTCGTGATTAGTCATGATGTCACCTTTGACGAAGATATGGCTCTCAGCAAGGTGGACAATCTTCCAACTTTGAGGAGCTCTCAAGAAGCCGGCACCAGGGAACCGAAAGAAAAGGATGATGAATCAATGCCTGATGTGGAAGAACCCATGGATCCTATTGATCCACCTGAGCCTTCCTCTTCTAGGAAGAGGCCCTCTTGGCTTAGGGGGCTACTCGATGATGCTAAAGGACACACTGCACCTTGAGGAACCTTCCGTGAAAGTAAGAAACCCAACAGGTATCAAGGATACCTGACCATCATGAGCACGATCATACAAAATGAGCCTTCATCATTCTCATATGTCGTCAAGCATCAAGTATGGAAAGATGTTATGACCGAAGAATATGAGTCTATTATGAAGAATGATGTTTGGGAAGTAGTTCCCAGACCCCAGGACAAGACAATTGTCACTTCTAAATGGATTTACAAGATAAAGCATGCAGCAGATGGAAGTACGAAAAAATATAAGGCTCGTTTTGTCACTAGTGGCTTCTCCCAGAAGGAAGGTATAGACTATGACGATATATTTGCACCTGTTTCGAGATATACCACCATCCGCTCGATCATAGCCCTTGCGGCTTCACAAGGATGGAACCTACATCAGATGGATGTCAAGATCGTGTTCTTGCATGGTTCGATCAAAGAAGAGGTCTATGTGGAGCAACCCGAAGGATTTGAGATTTATGATCGAAAATCTCATGTATGCAGGTTGAAGAAATCCCTTAATGGGCTGAAGCAAGCACCCTGAGCATGGTATGAGAGTATCGATAGCTACTTGATGAAGCTGGGATTCACTAGGAATGAAGTCGATCCTAACCTTTACTTTAAGGTTGAAGATGACAAACCTCTCATACTAGTGTTGTATGTGGATGACCTCTTCCTAATAGGTGCAGACCCTCTCATTCACAAATTTAAGAGGGAGTTGGCTTCTGAATTTGAAATGAAGGACCTAGGACTGATGCACTATTTCCTAGGACTTGAAGTTTGGCAGAAGCCAGGGGAAATTTTCCTATCTCAAGGAAAATATGTGGTGAATATTCTGGAAAGATTCGATATGGTGAACTGCAAGCCCATAACTACCCCGATGGAGTTTGACTTCAAAAAGTTAAGCAGTAGTGTTGCTGGACCTGTTTTATGAAATGCCACAGAGTATCGTCAACTCGTCGAAGCATTAATGTTCTTGGTGAACTCCCATCCAAATATATGCTTTGCAGTCAACACATTGAGTCAACATATTGTTGAACCTCACCACACACATTGGATTGGTGCCAAGAATCTGTTGAGATATCTTCGTGGCACAATCACTTATGGGTTAAGATACACTGCCAAAGATGTGAGACTACTTGGATATACTGATGCTGATTGGGCAGGCAGTGTGGTGGACCGTAAGAGAACTTTTGGGTGTTGTTTCACTTTGGGATCTGCTTCGATATCTTGGATGAGCAAGAAGCAGAAGTTGATGGCTTTGATCACCGCCAAGGTAGAGTATATTGCTACTAGCATGGCCTCCTGTGAGGCAGTCTGGTTGCGGAAGCTCTTTAGTGAGCTATTTGGATTTACACTAGATACCACCGTGATCCTATGTGACAACCAGAGTGAGATTCGTTTGATAGAGAATCACATATGTCATGATCGCTCCAAGCATATCGATATAAGGTACCACTATATTCGAGATATGGTGCAGCAGGGAGCTATAAGGCTCCAACATATCGATACAGATGAATAGGTCGCTGACATTCTGACAAAGCCCCTAGGGAAATTCAAATTCCTGACTTTCTGAGAACAACTTGGTGTTGTTCAAAGACCCTCTGATGAGGGTCTTGTATGATGCATTGAGCTTTGGGAGCTCCGGGGGGGTGCGGGGTACTTCTTGGAGTGACATATGACCACAGGGTGATTCACTATCCCCTAGTGGTGTACATGTACACCCCATGGCGACTATGTAGCAGGATGATTGGTTCCCCTGTGAGGTCTAGATGATGTGTTCTCCATGAAGATTATGTAGCAGGATGATTGGTTCTCCTGTGAGGTCTAGATGATGTGTTCTCCCTGACAATTATGTAGCAAGATGATTGGTTCTCCTATGAGGTCTGGATGATGTGTTCTCCATGATGAAAATGTGGCAGGATGATTAGTTCTCCTGTGAGGCCTGGATGATGTGTTCTCCATGGAGATTGTGTAGCAGGATGATTAGTTCTCCTGAGGACGGGATTGATTAAGTTCTCCTATCAAGGCATCCTACCCATGCTATCTGGGACTCCTGGGAAGTACCTCTCATCTTATCAATAAGCAGGGAAATGAAGTTAGGAACCATAGTAGTACCGATGGACGCATCGTTGTATCTACCATACTCCCTACGCTAGAATGACCTTCATTGATCTGGGATCAATGATACTAGTCTGAGACCAGTGGTAGGAGTTGTACCCACTATGACGCTGACTTCAGGTCGGTTGAGACTGGTCCGGGACTAGTGTTATGCACTCTGATACTAACTTCAAGTCAATGGAGGATGATACTAGTCTTGGACCAGTGGTAGGAGTTGTACTCACTATGACGCTGACTTCGAGTCAAGTGAGACTGGTCTGGGACTAGTGGCATGCACTCTGAGATTGACTTCAAGTCAGTGGAGGATGATACTGGTTTGGGACTAGTGGTAGGAGTTGTACTCACTATGATGTTGACTTAGGGTTGGTTGAGAGTGGTCTGGGACCAGTGGTACGTACTCTGAGATTGACTTTGAGTCAATATGATGCATCCTTGATCATTTATTCTTCATAATTCGAACAAAAGCAGAGCAGAACATAACAAAGCAGAATAGAGCAGCACAGTACATATTAGTATAGGGCAGAAAAAGACAAAGCAGAATAGGCATAATAGAGCAAAGTAGGGCAAGAGTCAAGCAGCTTGACTCAAGTTGTACAAGGCAGTGCATTTGATGGATGAATAGTAGCGATTGACAAACAGATTGCAGATGGAGTTCTCTCTAGTTGAGAGGGAGTGTTAAAATTGGCAACTAGGGCCAAACTCCATGTGGGTCATCTTGTTCATGGCTGATAATATTTTTATTAGACTCCTCTCGTCGAGAGGTGTATAATCGATCTAAATATCATCCGATTTCGATAAGTATTTATGGAGATATGAATTTATTTTGATTATGGAATTATTATCAAGCCTACCAACAACTCATGTAGGCTCAGAAGCCCAACAGTCGCACCTATTCAATTATCATCAGATGTGTATAAATACAAGAGGAATTTTCCTCATTTGGACTCACTCAACTCATCACATCTCTCTCTCTCTCTCTCCAGCACAGTAAAGGGACTCTTCTCTCCAGCACAGTAAAGAGACTCTTCTCTCCTGCGCAGTTGGTGACTCTTTTCTCACACATGTGGAAAGAAGCTGCTAAACCTGAAGTTGCAATTGCAGATCCAAAGTTTACCAGCCTTGACCATCATATCTCCTCCTCTAAACTACGTTGTAGGTCAATCTAGACCTCCTCTAAAGGCCGCATTTTTTGGTGGTGGAATCAAGACGATCTGACGGTCAGTTTGCGAGATATCGACTGCCCTAGTTTTGACGATGAAGTCGCTAATGTTGATGTTGCTGATCTAGGGTTTGCTACTACTTATATAAATCAGATTTATTGTACTATTTCTCTCTACTGAATTATTGAAGATAAAAGAAGATTTGATCAAAGGGTTTCCCCACATTGTGGGGTTTGTCCCTGGCTAGCCGCCACATCTTGTGTCTCTTGTCCTGGCTTGTTTTATGTTGATCATTTAATGTTCTATCTACACTTTACTTATGCACATGTGATTGCTAATCTGTGAATAATAATAAAAAAGAAAATTAAATTGCTCTAAACAGAGAACATACCATAAATTAACAACCCATTAACTCCATGTTGATACCAATTATGTTAGGTCCCTATACTACTAGTGTAACCCTTTATTGTTATTGGTACAACCCCCTTATTATATTATTGTGCCCATGTAGTCCCCATATTGTTATTATTGTGCCCTATAGAAGTCCAGTATTGTTATTATTGTGCCCTTACATTATTATTGTTATGTCGGCTCTGATTATATTATGACCCCTTAGACTCCTATATATAGAAAGGAGACCTCGTCATTTGTATCAACCAAAATTGTTCATTTGTGTAATGTAAAGTATGTTTCCCCCTCGAAGAGGCTGAATTCTAAGGCGTTGATCTATCTTTTTGTGAGCTGGTTTGATAACAAATTCCTTGGTTAGAACTCAATGTTTGACTCCATGAAAAATAAATATCCATTTTAGTTTAGTTTTAAAGGTAGCATGATTATATTTTTTATGATATTCAATAAGCATCCATAGCTTAATATATGTTATGTAAGTGTTGTCACTCTATGCTTGTGGCATTTTATCAAATCATATTCTTAGATAAAATTATTGAACTCAAATTTGTAATGACATTTAATCAAATCTTCTCTTTGTTATATAATTTTATGAAATTCAAACTAACATGCATATTTTATGTATTGTATAATCTATATATTTGTAATTTGCCCAAGACAATTCTTTTTTAAAACACCATAAATGAGGTAAAGTCAACCAAATATATTTAGAGTCAAACAATGTCATCATGATAGCTCTTTTCTGATAGATTATGTGGGGGTGGGGGGAAATATTGGAGAAAACATAAAAACGTTTATAAGTTATCTGGGAATGGGGATGGGGGAAATGTTGGAGAAAATATAAGAGCGTTGTTATGTTATATACAATATTTCCCCCTTTTCTCCAATATATATGACTCCCACCCTCATATATCTCCAATATCCCCCCATATATGAGGGTTATATGAGGGTGGGGAAGAAATATTAGAAAACATAAAATTAGGATGAGGAAAAATATAAGAGAAAACATGAAAATGGATTATATAGGGATGGGGGTAGTTTTTTTTATGTTTTCTCCAATATTTCTTCTGTACCCACCCTACTCTTACATCTTCAATATGAGGGGTGGAGAGGAAATAATAAAGAAAACATAAAAAACAGGTTATATGGAGATAGAAGTAATCCTTATATATATTTTTTAATATTTTCACTCACCCTCATCCCTCCCCCATTGAAATTAAATTCATCCGATCAAAAACTATAAATTTAATGATAGTTTAAATGAAAAAATTAATAATTTTATTATAAAATAATCTTTGAAATCATTATAATAATTTTGACCACTTTTTGATTTATTTGAAAACGATAAGATGTTTAAATCAAATTTGAACTTCTAAAACATACTTGTATTTATTTTTATCATGTGAAGTTATAAAAATTCACTTAAGCTCTTTCAACATTTCCTCACATTAAGTAATTTGAACATGAATATTAACTTAAAATGAACTTAAACCAAGTGACTTCAAATGTTTTGTGTCGTGTTGTCAAGGGATGTATCTTCAATCTTGGGAGAAATTTTCCCATGACTTCGGTAGTGCATCCCATTTCCCAAGGGTAAGATGGCATCTATAACAAAACTCTAGAGACACCCCCTTGAAACATATTGAAATTCCAAATCACAATCTAATTTTATTTTAAATGCTCTCTCGATACCCAACTAATCATATAGATTAGTTTTCATATAAAAACAATATTCATGTTCTTTGCTCCATAGCCAGTTTACATTTTTATACCAAGTGATATGCTACATAAATTTATCTTTAAAAATATCTTAAGAGTCCTAAGTCACATATTTCATACCCAACTTGTTGATATAAATGTTTAATTTATGGATTTCACATCCAATAGTCATACAAAGGTCATATTTGTCATTTGACTTCTTAGCAGCTTATTCCAAAGACCTAACCCCAACCAGTGTGTCTAGTGCGATTGGGGTTTTATATATATATATATATATATATATATTTCCTCTCATATTTCCTCTCAGTTTGTACTTTGTACTCTTAGCTTCAAAAAGTACTCTTAGCTTCAAGTTTTGGAAAATCCATGTAAATGACAATATTATCATTCAATGGTAAAGATTATAGACTTTTTTGTTATCCAAAATTGCATGATTTTATGCTTATTTTACTTTAATAGTATTTTTTAATATTTTGCACTGTTAGGTTTATAATGCATCTCCATGCGTCATCCTTTCAAAAATACATTCTTGTACCCACACCCAAGAATATCAACCATGTTGTTTACAGTATCATTCAATATCATATTGTTTACACCATTCAATATCATTGAATGAATTTTGAAGAACAAATAAACATTATAGTGTTGTAAAATTCTTGGCAAGTTTACAAATTTACTTAGAAGTTATGAGTTTTTCAAATCCAAATTTAGGTTATTCAAGTTTTAAAAATTTGCTCAGATTTTCAAACTCTCCAAGTTGATGCACTTATTATCTAGGTTTTCAAGAATTAATTTTGCATTATATTACAAAGAAAAATTCACTATTCCAAAAATTAGTTTTACAACGTTATTACAAAGAATAATTCACTATTCCAATTTTATTCCAAAAAAAAAAAACATATAACTAAATATAACAAAATTTATTAAAGGTTACAACAAAAATTACACCAAAAACTTCATAACACTTTATCTTTAACTCTAACTTTCTTCTATGTTATTTTTGTATTATCCTATCTTTACCAAGATCTTTCCAATAATACTCTATAAATGAGATTTTAATCTTAACATTAATACATTGCATATTCCATTGAAATCTTAAGATTGCATATTCAGTTTTCCTGCATTATGGTTGAACCCCTAGATGTTTAGAGAAGGTGTATCACTAACGCTCCGTGGGATTGATTATGAATTGAGATAATTGTGTATAAATGAGATTTTAATCTTAACCAATCTTAATATTAAAATACATTGCATATTTCCCCCCCCGCCCCCCCCCCACCCCGATCGGGGTGCGTGCTTGAGGCAAGAAAGGACGTCGGACAGGAATGTTAGTTATGAGGATTAATGGAAGGGTACCACCCACCGCCCCCCAAACGCTCATGGCGATAAGTGCGGTGGCCTCCTGCAGAGGTGGCGGGTATGGCCAGGATAAGGTGGGAGGTGATGCGTGTAAGGAAGGACAGGTGAATCGATATGGCAGGATAGATTGTGGAGTATAAGGAATTTGGGACAGGGATAAACGCATTGTTGCGAACGTTGGTGGGAGGTGGAGCACTAGAGAAAGTAGATGGAGCTACCACCATCGGCATCAACGGAGCATTTTTGGGTACGTTTCTTGGTCCTGCAATCCCCTTGCTATGGCAACTATGTTTGTTTATGGATGGGCGGTTAGGGAGAAGCCAGGGGAGGGGAACTGGGGGATAGTCGGGGAAAACAACACAAGATTAGAGTGAATGTGGTATGGCTTTGTGAGCTAGTTGTGAGAGCCTTGAGTGCTAACCGAGTTTGTGAACGGGGTTTTCCTCTTGAGAGTAGTCGAGGGAATTTGTATAACTATGCAGGTGGTAAGGCATAAGTAATGCAATGGACATGGTTCGACCGACAAGAGGAAGAGGACGCGGAAAACGTGGGTAGGAGTCTGTACGGGAAAATGGCCCGAGCAACTCAGAACCAAGAAAAGGTAGGAAATCGGTAGAACACCTCATCAATGAAGTTGCGGCAACCTACACGGAGGGAACAGATGCTGGCATCCACAAGTTGTTGGAAGAATGGGAGGGGGGAATTAAATAGGAAGGCAAATCTGAGGAGGAGATGGAGAACTAGCGAGATGTAATTCCAAATCCCAGGAATACTAGAGGCAGAATAACTCAATTTAAACAGATACTCTATCTATATTGGCTTATGAAGAGCCTTATGGGCAAGGCAATGGAGCAAATATCAGTGGGGATGGCACTGACTCTCCAGGACATGCCGAACTATAAAAAAGATTTGCAGACAATCCAATTCCAACTTCACAAGCAGGACATCTGCTTGATGTCAATATAGCATTGTTTGTGATGCCAAATTCTTTGATACATGATTTCCCATTGATCATAATGCTCATAGTGATGAAAGTTTGATATATGATTATATGATGAGATAGAGGACCCAAGTGGATTGAACAGCAGGAGGCCAATTGAATAGAAATTGGACAGCAAATGACGCAGGAAGTCAATTTAACAACAATTGATGCAGGAGGTCAATTGAACAACAACTTAACAGCGATTGAACAACAAATGACGCGGTAGATTCGTGAAGCAACAGGAGCAAGAAGCCAAAGAGGAGAAGCCATCGTGAAGCCAAAGAGTAAGATGAAGAGTTTATCAAAAGCCATCAAAGAAGCAAGTCATCGTAGCAAGAGAAGCAGGTTATCGCATATGCCCAAGGGTAAGTGTTATCGAAAGAACAAAGAGCAACAGCGATAACAGAGGAGTAAAGAAGAAAACAATGAAGGAGAATAAACAGAGTTATAAGAGGCCATAAGAAGATAAGCCACGGGAGCAACAGCGATCGAAAGAGCAGGGGTAGGAAAGTACAGACTTCCTTGATCGTGGCTGAAGTCCCGCACTCAATCCTAGTCATCGATCTCATAGTCAACCCTTAGATCACGGTCAACTACGGGGTTAAGGTTGTTTTTAATCCATGTGTCAGTCGAAGTCCCACAAACCGTCGATTGCGATAAGGTTGTGGACCCGATGGATTTATTAACAATTTTTTATTGAAATATTGCATCCACCGCATCACGAGTCTTAAAGCCTTGCGGTTACACTGAAATCCTCCGATCGCGATATGTAATACAGAGGAAGTAATAAACCATGGGAACCCTTTCAACGGTATATAATATCGGTAGAAATCGTATCGGCAGTTCTGTTTTATGCCACCATTCAAAACCTTCGATTGCGATATGTAATATGGACCCGATAGTTCCATTACATATGCCTTAATATGATATTATGTCTACCACATTGCAAGTCTCTTTAAAGCCTTCTCATGTTGAAACTCCCGGTTGCGATTTAAGCTGCGGACCCGATCTATTTATGAAAACAATCTTAATGTAATATCACATCCGCCTATCGGAACGATCAAACGTGATGACGTGGCGTGTGGGACCTCCATATGGGTAACGTATCTCGGGCATCTATCACAAAGAAGAGGTAACAGTTCACAACTCGTGAACTTGAAGGAACAGAAGAAGTCGGAAGGTCAAGCGAATGAAAGAAGAAGTCGAAAGGTCAAGAAGCCAAAGGTCTAGCAGACGATGAAGGTACAAAAGAAGCTAAAGATTGAGTGAGAGAAATGTAAGTAGAAGGACAGAAGGAAGTTGTAGGTCCAGATGGACGGAAGGAAGACGAAGGTCCAGCAAGACAAAAGGAAGCCGAAGGTCCAGCAGGACAGAAGGAAGCTGAAGGTCCAACAGGACAGGAGGAAGCCGAAGGTCCAGCAGGACAGGAGGAAGCCGAAAGGTGAAGGTAAAAACATTATGTTGATTGGGTTAATCTTTAAAAAGGCTCAGACCTGTGATAAATTTATTGATGGAAGAAGTACAAAATGCAATTTTGAAGAACAATTCTGTGAAAGGAAAAAAAGTTTCACCTGCCATCGTTTGAAGGGAGCAGTAGACAGCACCAGCATTGAAGTGATTGTGAGTTTGTTTCTTCGAAGAAAGATATCAAGACAATAAGAAGTAGTCACTCCTGAAGCATTTACCGTGACAGTGAGAACAGAGGCTTGAAACAGAAAGTTGTTTTTGTGAAAATCTTAGTGCAGTTCATTATAGACACACTGAAGCTGTGTGAAGGCTATTGTAGATCATGATAGCTATTTGAAATCATCATGAAGTAACCTTGCAGACTCTATGTGGGCAATATGAAGATTTGTGAAGACTCCTTCATATGAAGACAGGTTGTCATTGATGATGTAGCATGGAGATTACAGTGAAGCTGTAGATTGCAAGAATTCAGTGAAGAAGATTTTGGGAGCAGAGAATTACTATCAAACATATCTAGACAAAATATAGTAGTCAGTTGGAGCCCAAAGGGTTGGTTCCCTGAAGGTTGGTGCCTTGACAAGATAGGGTTAGAACCCTTGGGGTTGGTGCTTCAGAATGGGAAGGATTGGTGTCCGTGGAGTTGGTGCTCCTAGATCCAAGGTTGGTGCCTTGACGAGATAGGGTTGGTGCCTTGACGAGATAGGGTTGGTGCCCTGAAGGTTGAAGCCTCACAAAAAATCCAAGTTGGTGCTTGGCAACAGATTGGAGCCTTATATATATTGTATCTGATTTATTGTAAAGATTATATTAATAAAAGCATTTATTCCTATTGTTCATTTTGTGTTCTAAATATAAATTATTTAACTGATAAAAATGACAATTGAAAAGGAATATTGATTAACCCCCCCCCTCTCAGTATTTCCAACAATTGGGATTAGAGCCAGTACCTTCACTCAAAAGCCTAACAGCTTGAAGGTTGATCGAACATGAATGGAAAAGCTAAGGAAGAAAGTCTCCAATCCTCCTAAAGATGTGTCTCCCTCTACCACTTAAATAGAAGTCAATCAATTTGTGAAGGCTCCATGGTTCAATGAAAACCTTGATATATGGGAAGCAAGAATGAGGAATTTCTTAAAGACTCAAGGCATTGAAGTATGGGAATCAATAATTGCTGATAACATGATGAATGGAGAATCCAAGGAGTACAATGCAAAAGCGATGAAGGCAATCTTGAATGGGCTGCCAGATTCTATAAAGCACAATTTAGGAAAATGTTCATCAGCGAAGGGTATATGGAACAAACTTCATGATCTTCACTCAAAAGGAGCATTGACAATGATCTCTAGTCAAGAAAATGAGGGAAAACAAGAATAAAATCCAGAGCCCGTCAAGGACGCTGAAGATAATATTGATGACATCAATGCTAAAGAAGACCTAGAAAATGAAGAGAATGAAAAAGACTTTGTAGAAGATATCCTCACTAAATTTATGGCTACCATGGAAGAAATTATTAATTTGGAAAAAGGAAAACGAGGAACTTAATAAGAAAGCATAAGCTGGTGACCAAGACCAAACGAGGAAGAAAGTTGACCTTGTCAAGCTTCAAGTACAAGAAAGGGATGAAGAGCTTGCCAAGCTTAAGAAGTAATTTCATCAAAGCAAAAGAAAGCATCATGAAGAAGTCACATCCATAACAAATCAATTGGATAAAGCAAAGAAACAGGAAGATACCTTGTCAAGTCAACTTGAACAAAGGCACAAGACCTTGAACAAACTTGAAGAAGAGATTGGTCAGTACAAGGTAGAGGTCTCCTCTCTCAAATCTCAACTACAAGAAGCAAGACAATTAGTGCAAGGAGCTAAGAAGACAATGGAAGCATTGGCAATCATAGAAGGATAGGTTGATGAAGCAGAAAAGGAGAGAAACACCATGATATGTCAACCAAAAGCAAAGGATGGAGAAATTTTCATATTAAAATCTAACATCAACCTTCTCAAGGCCGAAACATGTAAGGCTACAAGGATCAAGGAAGAAATGGAGAACAGTCTAGCAAAGGAAAATAAAGAAATCTTCAAAATGAAGTCAGATATCATCTCCCTTAAATTAGAAGCAAATGAAGCGATACGTATTAAGGAAGAGATTGAGAAACAACTTGCTAAGAAGAATAATGATTGTGAAAAATTGGAAGAAGAGGTTGTCTCCCTCAGGAAAAAGGTTGAAGGGATGGACAAAACCTTGAAGATCTCTCAAGCCTTGGATGACATGCTCAGCCATCAAAGATGTCCATTTGATAAATCAGGTCTCGGGTATGTAGGTGAATCCTCAAGCAAGAATGATAATGCTTCAAACAACAAGGATATGAGGAAGTCAAAAAGAAATGTTGATGCTCCTAGTTTCAGCAAAGGTAAACATAAGAGTCAAGGTGATAATGAAGGAAGTCATGTTCCAAGAAGAAATGCAAATGTTGTCAAGGATGCGAGAAGCAATAATTATCATCAAAGGATCTCAAGGCAGAAAGACTTCAGAAGTACATAAAGGAAATCTCCCTCTCCCAAGTACCAAAGTTTATTTCTTGGTTATTGTTATTCTTGTACAAACTTTGGACACATGGCAAAAGATTGTAGGGCTTATAATGATCCTTGTCAATCTCCGAGAAGTGATTTCACAAGAAGTCATGAATTCTTATTCATGAACAACATAGAATGCTTCAAATGTCATAACATTGGTCATATGGCATGTAATTGTAACTTGATTTGGGCACCTTCTCAAGCTAGAACCATGCCAAAAAGAAAGTTACACAAGTATGGAGAAGAAAGCAAATACAATATGAAAATCTCCTGAACCCTCCAGCCAACAACACATGTTGTTGACTTGATGAAGATATTCTTGATATTTCGAGTGTTTGATGATGGGATTCTGCCAAAAAAATACCATGCATATAGTTAGGGGGAGCTTGTGATTCTTGATCATTATTGCAATATATATTCATGAAAGGGTCCTTATGAAATCCTTGTTGAGCTATATTAACAATCATCCTTTGATAAAGATCATTTCTCAGGAGCACTACATTGAAGAACATAATCGTGTAACCATTCTTTGGACTGTTGTTGAAGATGTTTTCCACTTGATCACTAGGCAGAAATTGGAGTAGCAGAGAAGGCCATCAAATCCTAGAGAAATAGGGCTAATAACTATGTTGTTGGTATTACAGAAATTGAATGTCTCGACTCAGGGATATAATGTGAGAACAAGTTAATCAAGGACAGTAATAGAGGCTTTGTTTGAAGGGAAATCAGCGTACAGTTTCCAATTTTGTAGCAGTAACATGAATCTTGATACGATTTCGAAGTATATGAGGTGTCAGTTGTTAGAGGAAGATCTAGAAGGGAGGATTTATAAGGCATAATGCCATAAACAAGGGAGGAGGTGACTCGCAAGGTCGCTTACACACATTTTACAGAAGGAATTCCCCCCACTTCCATCAGAGAGATATCAATTTTGCAGATGTTGTCCAACAGTGCCTGCAACATCGTCAAGTTGCAAGATGTGGAACGCTGAAAGAGTCAACACAGCCAATTTCACCTTCATATAGTATTTGATGATATGAAGTCGAATCCTTTTTATTTAACTAGAAAGGCTTATACGAAGAGGGTAGGGGTGTGCTGGTATGTATCTCCCGAACTGCTCTTGGATCAAGATATCTACTGTCTTTCTGTTCACATGTGGAATGTCGGCCGCATTTTTGTTGAAATGTATAGAAGGGAGCCTCTCTTTGTGGGATGGAATGATTTCGAGATTCTTCAGGTGATCTTCAGCTTGCTCGGAACTCCAAATGAAGAAATTTGGCAGGGAGTTTCACAACTCAGTTATTGGCATCCTTTTCCTCAATGGGACCCTATGATCTCAGAACCTAAGTCTCGGATTTAGATGATAATGCTTTCAATTTGTTATCGAAACTGCTGGTATGGGACCCTTCAAAGAGAATCTCTACCAAGCGTGCTCTGTTGCATCCTTATTTCTATGAGTTGAGTAGAGCATAGCTACACAGTACTTTGAGAACGTGTCCCTCTCCAACATTTAAAATTTTCATAGGACAGTTTGTGAACTGGCAGATGCAAAAAAATAGTTTGAGTGGGTTTCCACTGCTCGAAGGTTATGAATATTAAGAATACAATGTGGATGTCGCAGTACTGGCTTGAAACTACATGAACACGTGAAAGAAAATATGGTTTGATGCTTTGAAGGAATCCTGATTTGAAGAAAGATAGTGAGAATGACAATTTTAGTGGCATCTTCTCCTGATTTAGACTATAAAGACTCCTTAATTATGACTGTGAAGACAACAAAATTCGGATTGCAGAAGCATAAAAACTTGGACTTGAACATTTGGTGTATGCCTATTTGGAGCCTATTTGGAAGCATTGAAATGGAGCATCTTTAAGCATTGTTGAAAGCATTATGAAGAAGTTCTGAGACATGAAGAGGGGATAATGTGCCAGTTGATGATGAGGCAGCAATCCTTCTATCTTGAGTATAAAAAAAAACACTTCGACAGGGGGAGTCCTTGTGCACTCCTTTTCCATTGATGTCAAAGGGGGAGAGAAGAAGAATATTGCCATCAATGACAAAGGGGGAGATTGTTAATCTAGGTTGTTATTGATGTCAATATAGCAATGTTTGTGATGGAAAATGCTTTGATACATGATTTCCCATTGATCATAATGCTCATAGTGATGAAAGTTTGATATATGATGATATGATGAGATAGAGGACCCAAGTGGATTGAACAGCTGGAGGCCAATTGAACAACAATTGAACAGCAGGAGGTCAATTGAACAACAATTGAACAGCAAATGACACAATAGATCCGTGAAGCAATAAGAGCAAGAAGCCAAAGAGGAGAAGCCATCGTGAAGCCAAAGAATAAGATGAAGAGTCTATCGAAAGCCATCAAAGAAGCAAGTCATCAGAGCAAGAGAAGCAGGTTATCGCATATGCCCAAGGGTAATTTTTATTGAAAGAAAAAAGAGCAACAACGATAACAAAGGAGTAAAGAAGAAAACAGGGGAGGAGCATAAACATAGTTATAAGAGGTCAGAGGAAGATAAGCCACAAGTGCAACAGCTATTAGAAGTGTGGGGGTAGGAAAGTACGGACTTTCTTTATTGTGGTTGAAGTCCCGCACTCAATGCTAGTCGTCGATCTCATAGTCAACCCTTAGATCATGGTCAACTGTGGGGGTTAAGGCCTTTTTTATCCATGTGCCAGTAGAAGTCCCGCAAACCGTCGATTGCGATAAGGTTGTGGACCCAACAGATTTATTAATAACATTTTATTGAAATATCGCATCCACCGCATCACGAGTCTTGAAGCTTTAGGGTTACACTGAAATCCTCTGATTGCGGTATGTAATACGAAGTAATAAACCATGGGAGCCCTTTCGACAGAATATAATATCGGCAAAAATCATATTGACAGTTCTATTTTATTCCACCACTTAAAACTCTGATTGCAATATGTAATACGAACCCGATAGCTCCATTACATACACCTTAATATGATATCGTGGATGCCACATCACAAGTCTCTTTAAAGCCTTGTCATGCTGAAAGTCCCAATTGCAATTTGAACTGCGGACCCGATCTGTTTATGAAAACAATCCTAATGTAATATCACATCTGCCTATCAAAATGATCAATGGTGATGATGTGGCATGTGGTACCTCCATATGGGTAATGTATCTCAAGCATCTATCACAAAGAAGAGGTAAAACAGTTCACAACTCGTGAACTTGAAGGAACAGAGGAAGTCAGAAGGTCAAGCGAATGAAAGAAGAAGTCGAAAGGTCGAGAAGCCAAAGGTCTGGCAGACAATGAAGGTACAAAAGAAGCCGAAGATCGAGTGAGAGAAATGTAAGTAGAAGGACAGAAAGAAGCTGAAGGTCCAGCAAGACAGAAGGAAGTCGAAGGTCCAGCAGGACAAGAGGAAGCCGAAAGACGAAGGTAAAAACATTATGTTGATTGGGTTATTCTTTAAAAAGGCTCAGACATGTGATAAATTTATTGATGGAAGAAGTACATAATGCAATTTTGAAGAACAGTTTTGTGAAAGGAAATAAAGTTTCATCTGTCAACGTTTGAAGGGAGCAGTAGACAACACCAACATTGAAGTGATTTTGAGTTTGTTTCTTGGAAGTAAGATATCGCGACAATAAGAAGCAGTCACTCCTGAAGCATTTACCGTGACAGTGAGAACAGAGGCTTGAAACAGAGAGTTGTTTTTGTGTAGAGCTTAGTGCAGTTCATTGTAAACACATTGAAGGTGTGTGAAGGATATTGTAGATCATGATGGCTATTTTAAACCATCATGAGGTAACCTTGCAGACTCTACGTCGGCATTATGAAGAGTTGTGAAGACTCCTTCATATGAAGACAGGTTGTCATTGATGATGTAGCATGGAGACTACAACAAAGCTGTAGATTGACAGAATTCAGTGAAGAAGATTTTGGGAGCAGAGAATTACTATCAAACATATCTAGACAAAATATAGCAGTGAGTTGGAGCCCAAAGGGTTGGTGCCCTGAAGGTTGAAGCCTCAAACAAACAAGGTTAGTGCCTTGACAAGATAGGGTTGGAGCACTCAGGGTTGGTGCCTCAGAATTGAAAGGATTGGTGTCCTTGGAGTTGGTGCTTCTAAATCCAAGGTCGATGCCTTGACAAGACAGAGTTGGTGCCATGGAAGTTGGATCCTCACAAAAAATCCAAGTTGGTGCTTGACAACAGATTGGAGCCTTATATATATTGTATCTGATTTATTGTAAAGATTATATTAATAAAAGCATTTATTCCTATTGTTCATTTTGTGTACTAAATATAAATGATTTAAGTGGTAAAAATAACAATTGTAAATGAATATTGATTCACCCCCCCTCTCAATATTTCCAACACATCCCTTGCATCATCAAGCTAGCTGAAATGCCTAGT
Source organism: Pinus taeda (assembly GCA_000404065.3). Classification (NCBI taxonomy): domain Eukaryota; kingdom Viridiplantae; phylum Streptophyta; class Pinopsida; order Pinales; family Pinaceae; genus Pinus; species Pinus taeda. Next base: position 378,465 of record APFE030261015.1, on the reverse strand, counting down.
GACTCAGCCAAGGACCCGTCACCGGTCGAGTCAGCCTCAGAAGAACAGTAGGAATAGTCAGTGACCTGGGTGTTTTTTGGTTTTTACGAGTAGCATTTACTTTTAAATATGCATGCTTATGTTATATAGACATATAAAATCTTATCATGAAACTAATACGTATCTAGCTTGGTTAAAACGACTGATACTTTACTATTTTTGGATGGCTTATAACGAGTATAGGTGGCCAACAAACTTGGTTTCCCACTGGGCAAGTTGAGACCCCTTATCTCACATATGTGGTGTAAATTTGTTGTTTATAAATAAAAAAAGGAGGACCTGCCAAGCTTAACAAAAGCAAAAAATACATTACATATTCCACCATGTGGGATTGAGATTTTAAGATTAGATTACCTTGCATATTCGGTTTTCCTGCAGTATGGTTGAACCCCTGGATGTTTAGAGAAGGTGTATCATTAACGCTCTGTGGGATTGATTGTGAATTGAGATAATTGTGTATAAAAGAGATTTTAATCTTAACCAATCTTATTATTAACATACATTGCATATTCCTCCCAATCGGGACGAGGGTGGTGTCAGAGGCGCCAGGCCTGATTTGACATGGTCAATACAATAGAATTCATTACAGTCACACCCCACATGCTCAACGCAGGGAGTGTGGTGTCCCCTACCTTGAATGCATGGGAGGTGGGCTGGCAAGGTGGCAGAGGGGGACATAAGGGAAGGTGGCGGAGTAGGAAGAGCTATTCGACGTGCAGGGAAGGTGAATGGTACATCGGAGAAGGCAGGAACTGCAAAGCGGAAGGGAGGTGAAGAAACCAAGTCTGCGGGTAAGCGACAGCTCTCGGGTATGTAGACTGGTCCTGGTCTCATTTAATTCATAAGTTCTGGTCGGGTTCAAGGGGAAATTCCATGAGTTGATGGGAGAGTCGCTGGGGAGGAGGGAGAGGCGCGAGGCCACCCCAACAAGGCTTAGCCCAGCCAGGGAGGACCCAGGGAAGGCAAGGGGGAGCTATGGCTCGGCTCTACGCTATTTTTATTTTTCTTTCAAGCAAAAGTTGGTGCTATGGCATGATTGATACCAAGCGGAGCCTAGAAACAAGCCCTGACCTAAACGACCAGCCTAAGGGTATAGGGATTACGCTTGGGCGACTATGTGTAGTTGAACGAGTCAAGGGAGAGTTGCAGGCAATGGGTTGGGATGCTAGCAGGGTGGGAAATTGGTTGAGCGAACCCGAGCAAATGGCAATGCATAACCATACGAGACTAGTCAGGGACCCTAGGGGGCCTGAGAGGCAGAGAGGTGAGCAGAAAGTGGACAGGAAATTGTCGACAAAGGCAAGGGTTGGCTCCAAACAGGGCTGAGAGCCAGGTCATGGACGCAAGGGGGTGACCAATCTCTGAACCTTGGCAATGGCGAGAGGCATGGAAATAAACTAGGGGAATCCTGCTTGAATCCCACTTCCACTGGCCACCTGTGGGCACAGGGATACCTTTTCCTGTCGCAGGCCAGGCATGGCAGTGAAGTATGGTTATTGCAGTTGCATTGTGATGAGATGAATGATTTAGTGAAACTAAAAATGTTGGAATGTATACAGGTTACAATTTGACAGGGTATGGCTCCAACAAGACATGGTCGTGGCCGCGGCAACAAGGGCCCGGAACCCCAGGCAACAAAACGACCAAGCAGGGCAAAAGGCCGCAGGGGTCCTAAGTCTATCAAGCACTTCATAGTTGAGGCAGTCGTGGCATACAAGGAGGAAACAAATGAGGGTATCTAAAAGTTGATAAATGGTTGGAAAGACCAAGTAAAGCATGAATTGTAACCAGATGATGAAATAGAAGTCTGGAGAACAATGGTGCCTGACCCAGGGACCACAAGAGGGAAAATTACAAAATTCAAGCACACCATGTACCTATATTTTCTAATGAAAAGTCTGCTAGGCAAAGCAATGGAGCAAATTTCTATGGGGATGGCAGTTACAATGCAGGGTCTTCCCAACTACAAAAAAGACATTGAGAAGATTCTATTTCAACCACACAAATAGGACATTAGGATGGATCGTATTAACTGACACATCCCTTGCACTGTGGAGCTCTTCGGAATGCAAGAAGCAACTACTGATGATCCTGCCCCAATAGTCTCAGACTCTGAGGAGCAGAATGTGAAGAAATATTAGTCTTCCTATACTTAGTTTTTGTTTATGCGGATAGCATTTAACTCTCTAGTTGTTCATGTCAGTTGTCTTAGTTATATAATTTGTGGTCATGAGACTGAAACTTATCTAGCTTTGCTAGAAATACTGAAGAAGTTATGTTTTTGGATGGCGTATAATGCTGACCAATGGCCAACAGACTTGGTTTCCCCTTAGAGTGAGTTGAGGCCACTGGGTAAAACTGTGTGGTGTAAATTTGCCTTATATATAATAGAAAATGGATGGTCTTGCTAAGCATTACAAAAAAAAAAATACATTGCATATTCCACCATGTGGGATTTAACGCTTCATGGGATTGATTGTGAATTGAGATAATTCTGTATAAATAAGATTTTAATCTTAACCAATCTTAATATTAAACTACATTGCATATTCCACCATGTGGGATTGAGATTCTAAGATTAGATTACCTTGTATATTTGGTTTTCCTGCATTATGGTTGAACCCGTGAATGTTTATAGAAGGTGTATCACTAACCCTAAGATTGATTGTGAATTGGGATAACTATGTTTAGGATGAACCAAAACAAAAGCTAAGAAACCTCAGTAACTTTTTCATGAAACCTAAGCTTTTTCCTTTTTTCAAAAGCATGTTTGGTTTTATTCCTGTTCATGTATGTATATATATATATAAACATAAAAAAGCCGCAAGGGTTAACTCAGTTGGTCAAAATCAATGCCTCGTCGTTCGAGAGGTCACAGGGTCCATTCTGCTCAAAGCCCTTGGGGTTAGGCCTTGCTAGTGGGCCGCGGGGCTAGAAAACAATAAATTTAACTAAGAACATAGCATAATCAGTCTAACTAAAAATCTTATGAGAGCTTAGTGGGGACACAATGGTCATATCCACCCTGTGTAGAAGTGAAAATTAGAATCAAAGCATCTTGAAAAATGGAACACATGGTCCTCTGATCCAGGAGGATTCTGTTGATTCAATTACACAAGTGTTCAAGTGTCGTCATCAGTGTTCATTGTTGTCGTCAATTCAGTTCAGCTTCGACAGCTTGACAGTGTTGGTTATGGATCAGATTGTTCAGGTAATGTTATGGTCTTCATGGCATTCAATTGACATGGTTTAGTGCCTGCGTGTCGACTTGTGTTCATCGACAGTTCCGCCAGGAATGGCCGACGACATGTGTCTTCTCGTACGACTTTGTAGGTTTTGGGTGTCGTTTGTGGCATAGGTTTGTCATCAGGGTTGTCTTCGCAAAGGTAGTTGGTGTCGATGATGTGTGTGGTTTTATGCCATGTTGTCGACAAGTTCGTCATTGCGAGAAAAGTGTGGTAAAAGGGAGTTTTTACACCTAATGTAAAACCTAAACCCTAGTCTACATTTAAATACCTAATCAAAATCCTAATCCTAAATCTATGCATCATGCATTGATAGACAAATTCAAACCTATTGCAAATACAAAAAACTCATGTAATAAACCAAACCTTAAGTCCTAAACCTATTTTCCTATGATAAAAACCTAGCCCTAAAAGTCTAAGTTCCAACGTTGTAAACTCTCGGCCTATTCATTTTACAATGCAAAACATTATAATATAATACACAGTGAGCCCTAACCTCAAAGGCAAACCGCGTCGAAGAAGGCCAACTTGTGAACATGTATCGTAATCCGTCGGGGTATGTGCTAGCAGTTTTGACGTTAATAACCATGTCGGGATTGTGCCATGTGAGCAGGTAGAGGAGAGGTTAGGCAGAGGTTAGTGTTTGGAGGTAACCGCGCAAAGAAATCATAACCGTGAACATGTGAACAGTTCGCAGGTTAAGTCACAACCGTCGGAGTTAGCGAATCGTTCGATGAAACAAATTGGAACCGCCGGGGTAAGAACCTCTTTTCACATGCGCTAGCAGGAGCAACTCCGCCCGATCAGCTAATGATTAGCGGTCAGCGCTAAACCAAAGTTTATTTATGGGTTTTTTTTATATGGTTTGTTCGGAATTAATATAAGGACCATGGCATTAACCCTAAGGTGCAACTAAACCATTAGACCAAACTTTAACACCAATCCAGATCCAACCAAATGCATCTACAAACCAGCCAAAGAGGTTATCATGTACCTGCAGGCCTTTAAAAGGCAGATTTGCCTTCATTGAGAAAAGAGAGTGGTTTTTGAATTTTTGTATGCAGATTCTGGAGGTCATAGGCAGTTTTGTTTTCAGAGTTACGGGAGCATCAGGGTTGGTTTTGGAAACCGTAAGATGCGCTGGAACGCTGGTTCAGAGGGTTATCTGATGACAGTGATTAGAAGTGCTTTCATGCACATTAAGACTGATCAAATCTCTATGTAATCAACACCTTCTTCTCATTCCTAATAAAAACGGTCACCCATCTTGAAAGCGAACCCGAAGACATAGTCCATTAGGGACGAACTCTGTCATCAATCTTGTTGTCTGGTATCGTTGTGCTTTTATTGTTTGCACTTATGTTATGCATCGATTCTATGTTTAATCAACTATCGTAAAGTGTTCTTCTCAAGCAGTTTACCTCGATTTCTGTGCTTTCCATTATCATTCAAATCATTAATGGCTAATCAATTCTACATCAGTTTTTAATGAATGATCATTTCAGATCATATAATTTGGTATCAGAGCAGGTTTCGTTTGTAGAATTTGCCACTGAATGTTAACCAAGTCAAAGTCGCAACAAGGAGAAGGAATCCTTGAGCAAATCGATCCAGAGATTGGAAAGAGACAAGTCGTTCATAAATCGACCATGTCAGGATCTGATGCGGGTGAAAACACTGAAACTAAGATGAGTGAAGAACAGTTTCAGTGAGCATTCTTGACTATGCAGCAGATGTTGTGAGAATTGTACGAAGACAAAAAAGCGAGAGATGCAGCTTCTTCTTCAAAGCCATCGAAGAAGGACAAAGGTAAAGGGAACACTGATAAACCACCTTGACCTCCATCATCTCCATCATCCTCTTCTTCTTCTTCTTCTTCCAGTGCAGAATCTGAAATGGAAAAGAAACCTAAGAAAACATCTCTTTTGAAACTTGATGTTAACTTTGAGTTACATGTTTATGATGGTGAAATGAATCGTGAAAAGCTAGATAACTAGATTAAGCAGTTAGAAGTGTATTGTCACATTCAGAACATTTCTAGCGACAAAACTAAAATTCAGTGAACTACACTTAGAATGGGGGGAACAGCTTTAATCTGGTGGGAAAGTAAAACTTAGCTAGATGTAAAGCGTAAAAGAAAAGTCATCTCTTCATGGTCTAAGTTTTTTAAAGTTCTTAGGAAACAGTTCTATCCTTTAGGATACATGTAGCAAGTTGTTATTGATTGACAGCATCTGAGGCAAGGTAAATGGAAGAATGTTGAAGAGTTTACTCAGGAGTTCAGAAAAAAATAAAAATAATAAATAATAAAAAAAAAGCATTGGCACTTGGTATTTCACTGGATACACGTGAAACTTTGTTAAAATACATCGGCAGTTTACATTCATATTTGCAGCATACTTTATTGATGTTTAATCCTGATGATTTTGATGAGGTGTGTATTTAGGCCATACATATTGAATCAGGTGGCAAACCATTCAAATTTTCATCGCAGTCATCCAAAGAATTGGAAACCAAAGATTCCAATGACAGTAAAGGGAAGAACAATTCGAAGAGAAAGAAATCAGCGATAGCTCAAAAGGAAAGACCTACTTGTTCTCATTGCCAGAGAATCAGTCATGATGAATCGAAATACTGGAAACTTCATCCAAAACTTAAGCCCAAAAAGTTCCTTAAGGAGAAGGATGAAAAGAAGGCCATTGCAGCAGTCCAGCAAGATCTAGGTTCAAATTCAAGTGATGAAAGGAGGATAACCACCATGGTTACGACAGGTAGCACTTTTGACACTAGTTCAAGTTCGAAAACTATTGCATCTTCTTCAAACATAAATCCATCACATGAGGATAAAAGAGTTGAATTGTTTAACATAAGGATAACTTCTAGGCATACAAAGATAGACACGATGTTTGACAGTGGATCACAGGAAAATTTAATCTCTGAATGTTTAGTTAAAAGTTTGGGTTTGAAAACACGGAATCATCCAAGACCTTACCCATTAGGATGGCTAAATAAATCAACTCAAATAAAAATCACCAAACAGTGTCGATTAAGATTTGCCATAACAGCTAATTACATTATGAAGTGGAATTAGATGTGGTTCAAGTAGACATATGTCGAGTTGTCATAGGAATTCCTTATCTTTATGATCGTGATGCAATGTTTTACAGGAGAGAACATAAATATCACCTTAAGAAAGATGGGGTTGAATTTATTGTCAGGGCACATCAAAACAAAAATCACTTGAATTTAGTTAATGTTAATCGGATGAAGCGATTAATAAGTTCAAACAAGAGGTTTGTAATCATGTGTGTAAAGAATCAACATAACAATCAAGATGATTCTTGTTTAAATTATGCAACTTAGTTTAAAGATGGTTTGATTAAATAGATAGAAACTTGTTCAGTTCTATGTAAAACCAAACATCTTATTCATAAGCAAATATTACAACATGAATTACAGTTTGTGCCTAAATCTCCTCTTCCTAATGTCAGAATGAATCAAATCAGTTTAAGTTTGGAACTTAACATATGCAGGGATACAAGTCAGTATTGGGGAAAGTTAGTGTTTGATTTCTCTTATATTGTGTCGCCATGTCACGTCTTGAACAGTTTTGAAACATCTTTTCAAGTGGAGAGGAAACCTATTTGTTTTCATATCAAAGCATTTTCTAAAGCATTATCAAAGTATCCAATATAGCTAAGGGAAACTTATGCATTAGAGAAGAGTGTTAATCAATGGAAACATCATGTAATAAATGAAGGAAAAGTGATTCAAACAAATCAACAACTAAATCAATACTTTCAGAATCAAACTAAGTTGCAGCAAATTTCACCTTACAGTTGGATAGGTTCAATGTAGCGAGTTCACTTAGTAATCAAGAAGCAGGAAAGTATGTCAATTCAAGTAGTTGGTTTGATGTCAAAAGTATCTTTGGTTGTCTCTTTCATTCTGCAAAATAGATTGTTTATACATGTTGAGGGTATTAAACAACATCTAATAGAGACTGTTTTCAAAGATTGTGAATCACTAACTCATGGTTCTTCGTGGAAAGAATTCAATTGCCATGTTGATAACAAGTTGTTTTCCCATCGTTGCAAGTTGTTCATACTGCAGATGGATGAAACAAGTCATCGACTCGAAAATTGCCATGGTCAGCATCATCAGGGTCATCACTTGCAAGTGATTGATTGAATGTATTGGTACATCGTTAGGTCAAGTTGGGAATAGAGGGAGTTCTACCCTCATCGACTAATTGTTTAATCAAAATTTTGTGGTCCAAAAGCTTTCAAGTGGAGGGGAATGATCCAGGAGGATTCTGTTGATTCAATTGCATAAGTGTTCAAGTGTCGTCGTCAATTTAGTTCAGCATCGACAGTTCAACAGTGTTGGTTATGGATCAGGTTGTTCAAGTAATGTTATGGTCTTCATGGCGTTCAATTGACATGGGTTTAGCGCTTGGCTATCGACTTGTGTTCATCGAGAGTTCCGCTAGGAATGGTCGATGACATGTGTCTTGTCGTATGACTTTGCAGGTTTTGGGTGTCGTCTGTGGCATAGGTTCGTTGTCAGGGTTGTCATCGCAAAGGTAGCTAGTGTTGACGATGTGTGTGGTTTTATGCCACATTGTCGACGAGTTCGTCCTTGCGACAAAAGTGTGGTAAAAGAGTGTTTTTACATCTAATGTAAAACCTAAACCCTAATCTACATTTAAACACCTAATTAAGATCCTAATCCTAAATCTATGCATCGTGCATTGATAAACAAATTCAAACCTATTGCAAATACAAAATACTCATGTAATAAACCAAGCCTAAAGTCCTAAACCTATTTTCCTATGCTAAATACCTAGCCCTAAAAGTCTAAGTTCCAAACTTGTAAACTCTCGACCTATTCATTTTACAATGCAAAACATTATAATATGATACACAGCCAGCCCTAACCGCGGAGGCAAATCGCGTCGGAGAAGGCCAACAAGTGAACCTGTATCATAAACCGTCGGGTTATGTCCTGGCAATTTTGGAGTTAACCACCAGATAAACCATGTCGGGACTGTGCCATGTGAGCAAGTAGAGGAGATGTTAGGTGGAGGTTAGCATTTGGAGGCAACCGCACAGAGATATCATAATCGTGAACATGTGAACGGTTTGTAGGCTAAGTCACAACCGTCGAAGTCAGCGAACCGTTCAGTGAAACAAACCGGAACCGTCAGGGTAAGAACCTCTATTCACATGCGCTGCCAGGAGCAACTCCACCCGATCAACTAACGGTTAGCGGTCAGCGCTAAACCAAAGTTTATTTATGGGTTTTTTTTATATGGTTTGTTTGGAATTAATCTAAGGACCATGGCATTAACCCTAAGGTGGCACTAAACCAATAGACCAAACTTTCACACCAATCCAGATCCAACCAGATGCATCTACAAACCAACCAAAGAGGTTATCATGTACCTACAGGTCTTTAAATGGTGGATTTGCCTTCATTGAGAAAAAAGAGTGGTTTTTGACTTTTTGTATGCAGATTCTAGAAGTCATAGGCAGTTTTGTTTTCAGAGTTATGGGAGCATCCGAGGTCGGTTTTGGAAACTGTAAAAAGCGTTCGAAAGTATTCAGAGGACTATCTGACGACAATGATCAAAAGTGTCTCCGTGCACATTCGGACTGATCAAATCTCTGTGTAATCAACACCTTCTTCTCATTCCTAATAAAAACGGTTGCCCATCTTGAAAGCAAACCCGGAGACGTAATCCATCAGGGACAAACTTCGTCATCAATCTTGTTGTCTAGTATCGTTGTGTTTTTATAGTTTGCACTTCTGTTATGCATCGCTTTTATGTTTAATCAGTTGTCGTAAAGTATTCTTCTCAAGCAGTTTACTTCCATTTCTATGCTTTCAGTTATCATTCAAATCATTAGTGGCTAATCAATTCTACATCATTTTTTAATGAATGATCATTTCAGATCACATAATTTGGTATCAGAGCAGGTTGCATTTGTAGAATTTGCCATTGAATGTTAACCAAGTCAAAGTCGCAACGAGGAAAAGGAATCCTTGAGCATATCGATCTAGAGATTGGAAAGCGACGAGTCATTCATAAATCAACCATGTCAGGGTCTGATGCAGGTGAAAACATTGAAACTAAGATGAGTGAAAAATAGTTTCAGCAGACATTCTTGACTATGCAACAGATGTTGGGAGAATTGTATGAAGACAAGAAGACGAGAGATGCAGCTTCTTCTTCAAAGCCATTGAAGAAGGACAAAGGTAAAGGGAACACTGATAAACCACCTTCACCTCCATCATCTCCATCATCCTCTTCTTCTTCTTCTTCCAGTGCAGAATCTAAAACAGAAAAGAATCCTAAGAAAACATCTCTTTTGAAACTTGATGTTAAATATGAGTTACATGTTTATGATGGCGAAATGAATCCTGAAAAGCTAGATAACTGGATTAAGCAGTTAGAAGTGTATTGTCGCATTCAGAACATTTCTAACAATAAAACTAAAATTTAGTTAGTTACACTTAGAATGGGGGGAACATCGTTAATCTGGTGGGAAAGTAAAACTCAACTAGATGTAAAGTGTAAAGGAAAAGTCATCTCTTCATAGTCTAAGTTTTTAAAAGCTCTTAGAAAACAGTTCTCTCCTTTAGGATACATGTAACAAGCTGTTATTGAATTGGCGGCATCTAAGGCAAGGTAAAGGGCAGAGTGTTCATAAGTTTAGAAAAAAAGCATTGGTGCTTGGTATTTCACTAGATACACGTGAAACTTTCTTAAAATACATCGGCAGTTTACATTCATATTTGCAACATACTTTATTGATGTTTAATCCTGATGATTTTGATGACGTGTGTGTTCAAGCCATACATATTGAATTAGGTGGCAGACCATTCAAGTTTTCATCCCAGTCATCCAAAGGGTTGGAAACCAAAGATTCCAGTGACAGTAAGCGGAAGAACAATTCAAAGAGAGAAATCAGCAATAGCTCAGAAGGAAAAACCTACTTGTTCTCATTACCAGAGAATCGGTCATGATGAATCGAAGTGCTAGAAACTTCATCTAGAACTTAAGCCCAAAAAGTTCCTTAAGGAGAAGGATGAAAAGAAGGCCATTGTAGCAATCCAACAAGATCTAGGTTCAGATTCAGGTGATGAAAAGAGGATAACCGCCATGGTTACAATAGGGAAAACTTCTGACACTAATTCAAGTTCAAAAACTATTGCATCTTCTTCAAACATAAATCCTTCACATGAGGATAAAAGAGTTGAATTGTTTAACATAAGGATAACTTCTAAGCATACAAAGATAGACACAATGTTCGACAGTGGATCACAGGCAAATTTAATCTATGAATATTTAGTTAAAAGTTTGGGTTTGGAAACATGGAATCATCCAAAACCTTACCCATTAGGATGACTAAATAAATCAACTCAGATAAAAGTCACCAAACAGTGTCGATTAAGAAGCCATAACATCGAATTACATTGATTAATTGGAATTAGATGTGGTTCCAATAGACATATGTGGAGTTGTCCTAGGAAGTCCTTATCTTTATGATCGTGATGCAATATTTTACAGGAGAGAACATAAATATCACCTTAAGAAAGATGGGGTTGCATTTATTGTCACGGCACATCAAAACAAAAATCACTTGAATTCAAATAACGTTAATCAGATGAAGCGATTAGTAAGTTCAAACAAGAGGTTTGTAATCATGTGTGTAAAGGATCAACATAACAATCAACGTGATTCTTATTTAAGTCATAGGTTGTTTTGTTTTCAAAGTTAAGAGAGCATCCGGGGTCGGATTTAGAAACCGTAAGAAACGCTAGAGGTTCAGAGGGCTATCTGATGACAGTGATCAAAAGTGCCTACGTGCACATTCAGACTGATCAAATCTCTGTGTAATCAACACCTTCTTCTCATTCCTAATAAAAACAGTCGCCCATCTTGAAAGTGAACCCGGAAATGTAGTCCATCAGAGACGAACTCTGTCATCAATCTTGTTGTTTGGTATCTCTGTGTTTTTACTGTTTACACTTCTGTTATGCATCGATTTTATATTTAATCAGTTGTCGTAAAGTGTTCTTCTCAAGCAGTTTACCTCGATTTTCGTGCTTTCAGTTATCATTCAAATCATTAATGTCTAATCAATTCTACATCAGTGTTTAATGAATGATCATTTCAGATCATCGTCAATCGAAAAAGATTGTTTCATATTGGAACGTGAGATTGAATCGTATTGGGAGATCTATATAGATTCAAGTATAACTAAAGCTAAGCATCGAAATCAATGCTGGGATCGAACCTACCTGGCATTGATACTTGGGTCGAAACCTACCTGGCATCGACCTCACTCGTGCATGGAGTAGCGGTTTAGAGACCCGAGAATGCATGGGCACAACACTAGATTGCATATCACTGACTCATTGCGCATAACCTGGCGTTATATATGATTATCCACCTGATTATCCATCATACACCTCTGAGGTAAGTCCTTTCTTTGATCCTCTCGGTCATATTGAACTTGTGAATTTGGTTCCAACATCATGTCATGTTCATGTGAGAAAAAATAAAAATTACAAGTGTGTTTATGGTTATCTGCTTCGATCAAGATTTCTATGATTTCTAATCTTAATATTAAAATACATTGCATATTCCCACCATGTGGAATTGAGATTTTAAGATTATATTAAATTGTAAATTTGGTTTTCCTACATTATGGTTGAACCCATGGATGTTTAGAGAAGGTGTATCACTAACCCTAAGATTGATTGTGAATTGGGATAACCGTGTAACCCTAAGATTGATTGTGAATTGGGATCAATGTGTTTAGGATGAGCCAAAACAAAAGCTAAGAAACTTCGGTAACTTTTTCATAAACCTAAGCTTTACCTCGGTAACTTTTTCATAAACCTAAGCTTTTTCCTTTTTTCCAAAAGCATTTTTGGTTTTATTCCTTTTCATATATATATATATATTATATATATAAACAATTAAAATCATATATATAAACAATAAAAAAAAAAACATAAATTTAACTAATAACATAGTACCATCAGTTTAACTAAGAATCTTATGAGAGATTAGTGGGGAAACAATGGCCATATCCACCCTTTGTAAAAGTGAAAAATAGAATCAAAGCATCTTGACAAATGGAACACATGGTCGTCAATCTTGAACTTGTGACAAGTTTGGTTCCAACAGCCTGTCATGATCATGTCAGGAAAAATTACAGGTCTGTTTATGGTTATCTGTTTTCTAATTTATATGATTTCTAATTTTTTTATAAATATGTATGTTGTTTTTTCCTGTTTTTTTAATTACTTTGTATTTAAACAATTTCACTTGGATGATGATTTTCTTGTTGAAATTAGGTCATTTTTTTTTTTTAAATATGAGATTGATTGTTTCAGGTTTTTTTTTATGGTGGAAATAGATTCAGTGCCTTCAATAACAACTGGAGTGCCAAAATTCTGAAACTTAATAGCTATAACCTGGATTTCCAAAAAATTCTATCTGATTTCGTCAAAAAAACTTTTTTTCCAAGCAAAATTTCTCCTGTTTAAACTATGCTTAGATGTACATTGAGATACTTTAATTTTATCGAAAGTGACTTCCATCCTCAACCCCTCCCTTGGGAAAAGTGACTTCTATCCTCAACCCCTCCCTTGACGTCCTAGAACCTAGAGATAACTAAACCCCACTTAAACCAACTGTTTTACACTATATTTCAATTTTATTATTAATAAAATTACAAAACTTTATATCAATGTGCATTGTATAATAACCTATATAACCTATAGACAGCGGGTGCTATTAGTTAGCAGAACAAATTTGGAAAAATACGTCGTCATAAAAACCTTTGAATTGAGAGTAGTTGAAATTATTGATAACAACATGCCTTATCAAATATATTTTCTATATGCACAGGTAAAAACCAGATTCATTCACGATGGAGTAGCCGGGCAGCCATTCCCAGCAAAAGTGATGCTGTATAACACCCATTTGAAAGCACCCTAATGTCCACCCGATGGTTCGGGCTCTCTGCATATAGTGTTGATACAGGTGTTGAACAGAAGACGGAACCCCGTCCACGCCTACGGCATACAAGTGCCAAGGTAGACATCGAAGCAGCTTCAAGCCCCCGATGAATGATATTTAACCTCGCTAAAAACAAACGTTAGCAGCCAAATATACTATCTCAAGATTTTGTTTTTATGTTCGGAAGATCGAAACTGCTTGTGCTCATAATTCTTCCTTTAGATATAAATCTGCCAAATACTTTGAAATTCTTCAAGCTTCTCAAATCTCCCCGCTGTTCTGCAAGCCAGATATACTTCAAAGAGATTCTTAACCATGACAAACACATACTCCTACATACAAAATCAAGACAATCCTTCAAACTTCCCATAATATAGGGCATATCCTTTGAAGCCAAAGGAATGAGCTCCAGTGAATTCACATGCTTTATTTTTTATGCTTTGTCAAACTATTTATTGTATGACTCGAACCTAGGTTTTGAAAGTTTGAAGCCAACTCAAAAAAGATTAGATTAGGCAAAGTAATATGAGAATTTAGACTTAATACCAATGAAGTTTATTTTTCATGCCTTGTCAAACTATTTGCTGCATAAGCCAAATCTAGGTTTTGAAAGTTTGGAGCCAACTCAAAAAATATTAAATTAGGCAAGGTAATATGAGAATTAAAGGGAGAGCGAAATTAATTTAGGGGAAGCAATATGGGATTTCAGATATAGGCCCATTGAAAAAGGAGGTAGAGCTTTTGAGGCTCTCTTTATCTGTCCGAGCACAAAAATGCCGACAATAAACTAAATTGCTTCCTCCTCAATATCTCGAGGATAAGCTAAGGTTCTAGTTGTTAAAAAAGTGTTTCAAACCATGCAACTAGTGAAGTAGTTGCATGAGCATGCTACTTTTAATAGATCTGCGGAAGAAATGAGAAGATCTAAGTCAAATAAGAAAATTTTGACTCGGAAAAAAAGTACGAGTTTCAAATAAGACCAGAATTTGATAAGGCAGTTGCAAAAATTTGGGAAAGAACAATTATTTTTCTAAAGCCTTACTGTTTCTCAAGCAAAATATGTTATATAATTACATTATAATTTTCACCACAATATACATTTCAGGAGTATTACTTGAGCCTCTCCATTCCTCCATTTCTACCACCTTGAAAATTTCCTCAAGGCTAACCAAAGACGCGTCCATTCATTCATTTGGCAACTTAGGATTTCATCTTTTAGAATATCATACAATTATGGCCCATCTGGACTTTCTTTTAAGACCGATAAATTGGATTGTGGTCAATTCTGCACATTTGATAGAATATGATCAATGGTGCCAATCATACCAAAGATTTCAGTCTGAAAACTGTTTTGTATTCCCATCGACTTTTTATTGAGTAGACTTCGATAAAACTTCTTTTCTTTAGTAACTCCAGTGACAAAGGCCTTCGTAATTTGTGTTCAAGGATATCATCTTTCACTCCTCTGCAAAGGCAAAGCATTCAGTTTATAAATATAAATTGCTAAACAAGAGCTAAGTTGTTAAAATTAACATAACCTCTCTTCCCCCTGCTGCAGCTGTATGTATCACTATTTGTTAGTAATCTTTACTTGACATGACTTACAATATGAGACAACTTGAGAGTATTGGAGGTTGCTGTAAGAAAAGTTATCAGAGCCAGTTACAGCTGAGGAGGAACCGAGGGGGCAGACGGAACAGAAACCAAACTGGAACCGGCCTGTGAACCAGTCTATTACAAATACATAAAATATGTAAAAGTTAATAAAAATCCATGTACATCAATGTATGCCAAACCATTCCACACAAACATATGCAAAGCTTTCTCATGTATGTATCACGTATATAGCATGTCCGGGTGGATATAGAAAAATAGCACTTAGTGCAATACGTATCTGAAACCAAATACATACATGACATATGCAAAGCTTGCTCATTTTATAGCTGAGCAGGTGGATATGGGAACTAGTGCGATACATATTTGAAACCAAATACGTAACATCAAGACTCTAAATGGCCTCTAGAGTCCAAAGGAACGTGAAGCTTCCTATCACAATGGTTCCTTGTAGGGTCTTTCACGTTCTTGGGGGCCATGGTAATGACTCAAACTGAAATGAAATCTGCAAATGCAAAATCTAACTTATTCACTAAAATAAGAATCTGTTGCAATTTTATGAGAAACACAAGAAGGGTTTGAAACATTCTGGTCTCAAATCCCCTGCAACGTTTGATTATAAGTGGACCATTGATGTAGATGTCCAAAGAATGCAAGTCCAAGCCTTGCAAGCCATGTGATGTTATGTATAACGGTATCCTAGGCCTATTATGGTTAGCTATGCCCAATTCTTTTAGGCTCCACTCTTAGATTCTTTTATGAGCCATGTGATGTTATGTATAACCTAGGTTACCAGAAATGAGAAACAAAATGAGAAACGAGAACGGTACGAGAAATGGAGTTTGGAGGTTTCACGTATAAGAAACGACTGAGACAAAATAAATAAAGGTGAATAATATAAAACAAAGCATTAATCATAAACATCCAATCTTTCCACTTGAGAAATTGTAAAGAAACATTCATAAATAGTGATTTAGTTTTAAGAAGTGATAATTTAGTTCAAAATAAAGTTGAACCTGGAATTGTATATTGATTAGATACCAGATCTGGGGAGAGAATTTGATATGGAAAACAATAATCTGGCAAACACTAAATCAATCCCCGTAGAATCCAATTTATTGCAGCAGAAATGAAGTCTGGTGCTGCATTTTGGTAGGATAATCTACAACACTTAAGAAGAAGGCAGGGAAAAGAGAACATTAAATTTATATAAAACTGAAGATTTGAGGTAGCAACTGACTTTCTATAAAAAAAAAAAACATCATGAGCTATTAAAACACTGAACATGGCTGTTTTCGATGTGAACAAAAGGTGCAATTCAAAGGCAACAGTCAAAGTCAAACAATGGAATAAAATTTTGGGTTGTCAATTGAGCTTTCAGAGGCAGGCACAGTCTTTCTTTTCCTAAATTTCTCTTTCCTTCAACCAATCATCCACTGTATTCTTGCCGCTGTATTTTTTGCGGAGGATATCTTGAGGCGCTCAATAAGAGATGTATATTGATCATAGGAGAGTGCAAGATATTATTGCAATTAATTATTTTTATTTTGGTCCTGTTATGTGCCAAACAAAACTGATTATCGTTTTAAATCTATATATAAATATAGAATTATTCAGAATAAATAGTAAAAAAAATAAAATGGTAAATAATTGTTTTTATGTTGAAGAACTTGATTATAAAAAATAATTTTACATTAAAAATCACAAAATAATTTTACATTAAAATTGTTGCAAAAGAAAACAAATTGTGGAAGACCTAGATAGTGGAAAGTCTTTGGGATTCGGATGGATTCCAACCGATCCAATGAAATTTTATTTAAGTTTTAAAATCTTACTGGTAACGAGGTCTGGGAAGTAGAAGATTCCAAAAATCCAAGGGAATTTTAGAAGACCCCGATACAAATTCTCAACTCCCAAAACGGGGACATTTCCCGTCTCGTCTCATTTCTACAGCCGTCCCATTTCTGGTAACAGTGTGTATTAAGAGTATCCTAGGCCTATTATGGTTAGCTATGCCCAACTCTTTTAGACTCCACTCTTAAAGTCTTTTGCTCTGTATAGGATAGGATTGGGGGCTTAGGATGGACCTACTTGGATGCATCGTTTAGAGGAACTATTGATTTTGTATAGGTGATTGCACTAGGTAAGGCCATCCAGATTCCAGACCATGCACTGAGCGCACCTATGTCATATTCACATGGTCATGTGTGATAGAATCTGTATGCATTATTTGGCCATCGTGCATTATTAATTTTACAGTTCTCTTAATTTTGAAGTTCTCAACATGGCAGTCTCACATCTCATAAAATTTCATGTCTCAACTCCCAAAACGGGCGTTCAGGATGACATTTCCTGTCTCGTCTCGTTTATCCTGAACATTTCCTGTCTCGTCTCGTTTCTACAGCCATCCCGTTTCTGGTAACAGTGTGTAGAACGGTATCCTAGGCCTATTATGGTTAGCTGTGCCCAATTCTTTTAGACTCCACTCTTAAATTCTTTTGCTCTGTATATGATAGGATTGGGGACTTTGGATGGACCTACTTGGATGCATGGTTTAGAGGAACCATTGGTTTCGTTGGGGTGATTGCACTATGTAAGGCCATCCAGATTCCAGACCATGTACTGCGCGCACCTATGTCATATTCACATGATCATGTGCCATATAATCTGTATGCATTATTTGGCCATGGTGCATTATTAATTTTACAGTTCCCTTAATTTTAAAGTTCTCAACGTGGCAGTCTCACATCTCATAAAATTTCATGTTTCCCAAGACACTTCACGGACCCAATGCACAAGGCCTCAAGGTCACAAAAACCAAGAAAGACTCATCATGCTCAGAAAAAGTGTGTAGTTGCCATGGAAATTTTGTCAAAATCAAATTTCTAGCATAAAATAGAAATCTAGGCTTTGACCCCTTGGAGATTTGACCCCTTTAATTGAGTTACATTTTCCATATTGCAATATCTTCCAAATTACTCATGTTGGACTGTTTTTATTGACATATATTCATTGTCATATCGTTTCCACCCTTAGATCATATCGTTTCCACCCTTAGATCCAACTTTAAAAGAATATTTATAGGCTTGTGGCTGGTCTCAAAGGGGCTTTAGCTTGCTGGTTTCTGCGTTTTTCCTGCAATTTTGCAGGTCTGAAGTTGCAAAACAACAAATTAAATGCCCATCTTCAGCCATTTACCAAAGTCTACAGCAAGGTATTCATCTCAAACTTGGTAAGGATTCCTAACACTCAAATTTTGTGCTATTTCAGGACTTATTTTCCATAATTAGAGTGTTAAGAGTGTTAGTTTCTTGTTGGTCTGTATTTTCTGCAGTCAAATTTTCATCCTCAGAAAATCAAGATCTTTAAAATTATATCCTAGACTCCACCAACTAAGAAGTATTATTACGTACTAGTCTATCAGCCTATCTTGGATGGTATTTTTGTAGAGAATCATCTCATGGCTATGTTGGGGTTGGCCTAAAGAGTGGGCACTTGTGCCAAGGTGACAATGGGCACCTGTCGTCTGTGGTGCCACCTTAGCATCTTGCAAAGACCTTAGGGGGACCTGCGAATTTGGGCAGTAACACAGCCCACAAACAATGACAAATGAGCTCCAAGCGCAATCCAGCTAAAATTTCTTCACCACACTTACCTTTTCTTTCAATGTTCAATGAGAAAGGAGTATGGGAAATAGAGGGAGAATGGTCATATAAATTCCTTAAATATAGGATTTAAGAAGGGGGATGGTTTTTTTCCTTATTTTTTCATTTTTCCGCCCCTTGGAGTTGCAATGGTCCCACAGACAGTTCACTTTGGGAACCGGTTTGGAACGGTCGATTTGAAACTGAACAAACCTCCCAGCCCAATTCAGCCACAGGTTCGGGGTCTAGCAGGTCTAGACCAGTGCAGGCCTGCCGGTCCTGAAAACACTTGCTGTAAGGGCTCCTTTGGACCAAACAATTATTGTTTAACGTAAAAGTAGGTTATGAATCCCTCCTTCAAGATGGCCTAAATATTATGTTCTAATAACAGTACTACCACCCTTAATGTGCATAGGTAAAGGGCGAAAACATAGAATCTAGTTTATCAGCTATGTAGAATCTAAATTATCAGATATGTCCCTCGAGGGTCTTGAAAACACTGTATCACATACCCAATACGGATACATCCCAGATAGGGCTTAGATACCTATCATGTACAAATATGGCTGGGATACAAGCTGGATAAGGCTGTGGTATATGTCAAACACAGCTGGTAGGAAAATCCTAGTATAAAAGTTCAAACTGACGTGGGATATACCTGGTAGGGAAATTCCAGTAAAAAATGAGGGAGAAGAAAATTAACAAACTGAAGTCTAAAAGTAACAATCCAATGCCTCAGTTCATAGCTGCAATGTGCAGCCTGTTTAGAGGAAAATTTGAGGGTTTGAATCAGTTTTTCATTATAGGTTCATTTTCATCATTGTGGACTGATTCCAAGGAGGTGGGTCTTTTAGCTGCAATGTGCAGCCTGTTTAGAGGACAATTTGAAGCTTTGAAATCAGTTTTCGATTATAGGCTCATTTTCATCATTGTGGACTGATTCCAAGGAGGTGGGCCTTGGAGAAACTATATCGCATATCTGATATGGATACAGCCCAGATACAGCTCCGATATCTATCATGTACAACAATGGCTGGGATACATACTGGATACAGATGATATAAATGTCAGTCACAGCTGGTTGGAAAATCCTAGTTGTATAAAAATTCAAACTAGGATACATGTTGGACACACCTAGTTGCAAAATCAGAGTGGTATAATAATTTTAAAAAACCAAGAGAAACAAGGAAAATAACAAGTTGGAGCCTAAAAGTGACAATCTAATGGCTCATTTCACACCATTCACGCAAGTTTGGGCTGTAATTTACATCAATTATGTGCAGCGTGTTTAAAGAATTTGGGAGTTTAAAGCATAGTTTGAGAGCATTTATGCGCTGATTTTCATCATTGTAAGTGTCAAGTCTTCCTTCAAAGTATCTTTGTTACATGAGTAATGAACCACCTGAAATATACCCTCAAGAAAAAGAGAAATCAACATCATCAGGGACAAAAAGCCATTAAAGTATCAAGGTGGACCATATTCAATGTTAGTGGCATAAAATTAGTTCACACAAGCTTTGCCTTCCAATGTCTTTATAGCTCAATATTTGTAACCAAGTTACCATACTTGTGTTGGGCATGATTATACCTTCATCCCTATTAGGCACTTCCAACCCCAAGGGGGAGGACATTTCACAAGTAGACCCATCAATCGATATGTGCATGCCATAATGATGGTGAATTGATATGATGGAGTAAGGATGAGTTTGAGGAAAATGGCCATAGCCATGGTACCAACTAGAGGGGGTCCAACATCTCTAACAATTATAAGACGAAGAGGGACCAATCATGGAGGCATGAGTTACTCCTTTCCTCAACCTACTTTTACCACCCCCTAGTGCACCTTTTACTTCAATGATTTATCTTTATTTCTTGCATAGTTTAGGAGACCAAGCTTGCTTTATGCTTTTCAAATAACCCTTAAAGATGTAGTTGTTGTTTGCTCATCGGGGTTGGGACATTCAAGGGTTCCATTTAGATGTAGCATGACATGCTGAGAAAATGGGTATGGCTGATGAGGGGGGTAGAGCTCATGCTATGATTTTTCCCATGTGCTTACTATGTCCTAGCCATCTTTTGCATTTTTCTTTTCTTTAATTGTGGCTTCATATGGTTCTAGTATTCTTTCAACTGCATCAATCTCTTAGGGAACATTTATGGGCCCTGATTTAGAGATGAGGATATAAGGTACCAGTCACAATGACAAATGGCAATCAAGACAAAATGGATGTGGATAATAAAGGAAACATGGAATGTGGTATGGATTACTTGGGCACACTACTTCAATTGCTGCCTCCTATTAGCGCCCTTCCTAAAAGGAGAACCTCAGGGGACATCACACTAGATTACGGACAAAGAATAACCTCCCAAGCGAAGCATGGGAACAAAGGTACAATCAAGAGCGGTCAAGCATCCATATTGGCCTGTGAACCATATTAATATTCCCCAAAACATTAAATGAAAGCATATGATTACAAAAATGGTTAATGTACCTTTCGATAGATGACCCGCCTTCCTTACCCGCCTTCCTTCATGAACCATACCAGTTGGAAGAGAGCATTGACCGGAGCATAAGTGGAGAGCTCTGATGTAAAGCTATTTGTGGGCCATCATAGGGCTATTGGCTAGCTTGTTATCAAATGAGGAGAAAAATTTTCTCCCATGAGTTACTCACTTTTGTTGGGTAACAATCCTTAGCCCTTACAAAGTTACAAGCAACCTAAAACGCAATGTTATCAAAACTGAACTATTCATCAAACTAGTAGATCCCAAAAATGTGAACTGGACCAGAACCAAAAACGGGATAAAATTCAAACCAGAAAATAAAATACATAAATATATACATTAAACCAAAAAAAAATCATATGTGCATCCATATAAATACAAACCATTACATACAAATATTCAAAGTTTCTCATATATATAGCAAGGAAGCATATAACCAAAATAACACCAAGCACAATCCATCTCTAAACCGGAAACCGATCAACCCAGCCGATTCATTGGCCAAACCAACCAAACCGGTCAAAAAGTCCGATAAACCGCCCTCATTCACCCTTTTTTTAGACAAACCAGGCATAAACTGGCTAGTCCATTGCCTAGTCGGTGCAAACCCACCATACGCATTCTTGGAGGCTTGAGAGGTGGTTTGGAGGGAAAACAAGGGTTGTTTCCCTCCAAAAACAACCCCTCCAAGCCAATAAAAGGAGGTCTCCCCTCTCATTTGCCTCACACATCTCATTTAGATTTTTTGTGAGCTTCATTGTGAGCTTGGAGAGTGTTGAGTTTTTGTTGGAGTAGTGGAACAACAGAGAGTTTGAGCTAAGCAGTAGCCATTGTTATCTCTTAGAGGAAACCCTGGATGCCGGAAAACCTCTAAGGCAACCTCGAACCTCTTTGAGGTTGAAAGTTGGCCGTTCAACTTGCAGAGGGATCTCTCCCTAAAACTCAACTACTCAAGGTCATTGTAGTAGAAAGTTTGCAATTGAGTCCTATGGCCATATTTATCTAAAAAATGACTGAAATTTGGTTGGGCTATATGAAAGTTCCACCATTGGTCATGGAGTCTAACCAAATCAAGTTTTATACAAACACAAAAGCAGGGTAGCATTAAATCCTTTGACACTTAAGTGATTTAGAGGAAGATGAGGAAATTAGTGTAAAGGTTAAGTAAACAACAAATATTAATGCCTAAGAAATAAAGAAACAGGAGCATAAAATTTGAATCCCAATCTCATACACTCAGTTTCTCAGACATGAGGAAATATAAAACCAAGAAAAAGACACACAGGGAATTACAACACAAGAATTTCTGTAAATGCTCATGAAGATTGTTTTCATTAAGATCTGCTCAAAAATACATAAGGATGTTATATCTCAAATAAACACCAACCCTTTTTTCCTTCTACATTTCTTACTTATATAACCATTACAATAACTGAAACAGGTTTGTAGCTCAAAAATAATTACAGGAATCTAAAAATAGAAGTATAAATACCTTAGGTACATGCATATGAAAATATCTTTTAAACATATCAAAAATCAAAAATAACTTGCTAAAAATGGGGCTGAGAAAATGTATCATGATTGTATTTCCCTCGTTGTAGATCAGCCTTGTCATCCTCCAAAAACGGGTTTTTGTTTTGTTGTTGTCTTCTCGGTCACCCCTGCTACAATACGCTGATACTGTCATTGTCAGTCTTTTAGTTGCCTGAACCGATAGTTTTGTTGATGAGTCGACTGTCAGTGCCTTTCTCAAATTGTTCCTTTCAGAATGCACTAACAATGGAAATGCCAGCACTTTTTGTGCAAAATTCGCTAACAATGGGAATGATAGCTCTCCTCTATATTGTTCTACACTTAAACACTAACAAGTGCATGATCGATAATAGATCAACAAAATTCACTTTAACAGTCAATACTCAAAAACCCAAAAAAAGGTTATCAGCTTCCTAGCTTATGGTACCAGCCGCCTCCAAAAGAACGTCCACCTTGTCCATCCTCTGCCTCTTGCTGTGTCTAGTTTCCATAGGGATTTTCTTTTTAGTTGCCTTAGCCTTTGACTTTTTAAAACCTACAGTTTTCCCTTTGTTTATTATCAGGTCCTTTAATGGGACATTGTCCACATCTATTACTTCCTTGGTGAGGTCGGGATTTTGTTTTAACTTTATCTTCAGCCTTAATTTGTTTAAAGGCCTGGTCTGAGGTCTTTTACCCCCTTTGAACATTTGTAACAAGGAGAGTTCTTCTTCATCATGGGGTTCAGTTTCAATTTTCTTTCCCTTGCTCTGCTCTACTCTGGTGGATGAGTTTCTGCAGGAGAACTCTTAGTGGGTGGCTTCTCGGCATGAGGGGAATTCACAATAGGAGGAAGATTTTCAGTCGAAGGGTTTTCAGTAGTAGGTTGTCTTTTTAAGTCTGTCACTTCTTCTGGCATAAACCTTAAGAATTGTAGGATCAGAAGATGAGGGAACATCTTTCTCTTTTCGGCTTTGGGTTTGCTTAGTGGATGTGTCTTGAGAGGAGGTTTCTACTTGAGCTTTCTTGCCCTTTTTGGTACCCTTCTACCTCCCTCATCTAGCCTTAAGAGGTTGGGGTTGAAACCCTCCCCAAAACAAGAAATGGCTCTAAGTTCTTCCAACTTTGGCTAATTGATATTCAATTAACAACTTAATTAAGGCTTTGTGATAAACAAAATGAGGGGATGGGTCTACCCTGGCCCAGAAACAAGCAACCATGTGCTTGAGACTCTCCAATAAATAAAAACAAGCATTAATTCTTACTTGTCCTACTATATGAGCTAAGAAATGAAAATGGTATAAATTTACTAGTTAAAATGCCCTTCACATATGAAATATCACTGGGTAATGCATAGCAGCCCATCCCATTTGTCCTCCAGCAAGGATCTTGGCACCCCCGCCTTCCAGTTTTTGTCTTTGAACTCGGCTTTCAAGAAAATTTGGACATCAATCCCAGCTAGAACATGACTTTTGAAAACCTTTTCTCCATCCGTAGGCAAAGTTGTAACCTTTGCAATTAGTTCCTCTGTGACCATGAATGAAAGCCCACCTACCTCCACGCAGTGGCCGTCAAACCCCTGGGTGAATGCTCGAGCCACAACATCATGGTAATCAGTGCATCGCTAGAAAAAATCCTACCACCCAACCGTTGGAATTGTTGTTTAAATATCTGGGTAAATCTCCAAGAGGTCGAGACCTTCGGGTTCATTTTTGTTAAGCTTCCCGCTTTTCCCCATTATCTCTACGATTTGGCGATTATGCAGATGATAGACCAGGATCCAATGTTGCATCTCCACCAATTACTTTGAAACGAACAACTCCCCAGCGATAAACTAAGAAAAGTTACTAATGACAATGGTGAAAACGCTATGCGAGAAAAACAAATGAGGTTTTCAGGCGAAATAATTGATTAACAGATGAAATAATGTTTTTAACCCTTCAATAATTTCAAAAACACATCATATCTCTGTGACGACGGAAAACCTTCCACCTTCAGATTTATCGTGGCATGGCCAGGCAATGATTATTGTGTTTTTGATGTGGAATATGTCAGCATGATTCAAAAATCGAAATTCATTTTTTTATTTTAACGTTATGGAATATGTCAGCACCATTCAAAAATCGAAATTCATTTTTTTTTTTATTTTAACGATGATACTCTCATTATCAGCCAATACCTGATAACGTTGATACTCCTATTGTCAGCATATTTCTGCTAATAACTTTCTAAACTTAACAAGCATTGATATTCCCATTATCAGCATTTCTCCTGTTTATTACAATTTTTTTCGCTGACCTTTCTTAGTGTTGCTTAAAAAATTTATAACTTAAAATAAAATGTGATAACAGCTGACTCCACGGGGATATTGTCGATCATTGATGGCAGCAAGAACCCAACATACCAGAGGCCTACTTATTACAGAAAAGTTTTAAAGCAGTACTCTGACTAACCCTGAATAAAGAAAAAACCATCTTTCTAAAATATGTTATTTTTACAAACTCTGAGATTTTGAAAACAAAAACATAATTGTTACAAACAAAAATATTCTCCAATAAACATTACCAAAACCTTAGGGCCTTCTCGAGCTTCAAGTTCTTCAAAATGCTCATCCACACCTGCAAGTACTTTAAAAATATGGATATTTACAATGAAATTTGAAACATTCTTTGTTTAGGAAATGTAATGTTTTAGGAAACGTCCATTTACTAGACCCCCCTAACAGCAACACTCCTTCCAGATCTTCTAAAATGAAATTGTTCTTAACACGGAACGCTATGATTCTGTATGGACCTTTCTAGATGTTTTCAAACTTCCCATGCTTACCTTTGTCCTCAATACAAGCATCCCACTTCAAAACTAGGTCTAGGCACTTAAAATCATCTTCTTTTGTCTTTTTATCAAAATCTTTCTTGATTTGATTCTAAACTTCTTGAGAATTTTCATACACCTTCTCTCTATCCTCTTGTACGTCTATTAACTGATTTATCCTCCTTTGCAGAGGAATCAGTTCTTCTCCTAATTCTTGTAAATATCTCATAACAGGGATTCCAATTGAAATCGGGAATGTTGCATGAACACCATATACTAACTGAAAATGGGTAGTACCTATTGACCTTTTAGTACTAATCGTGTCTTCCCACAAAGCAAACTTAATTTTTGTATGCCAAGCCTTCTTGTTGTCTTCTAACAACTTTTTGATAATTCTGATAAGACTTTTATTTGAGGGCTTAGCTAGTCCATAACATTGAGGGTAATAGGTTGTGGAATGACTAAGTTTAATATGGAACTCATCACAGAATTGTATTAATCTTTTGGATTTGAAACATTGTGCATTATCAGTAATAATTCTTTTTGGACTACCAAACGTGGAAAGAATGTTTTCTAAAAATTGAATAACAACGATATCAGTAGCTTGCCTGCTTGGAAGTGTCTCAATCCATTTGGTAAAGTAATCAGTTTTCGTTAAGATCCATCTATGTTGTGCTGAGGACGTTGGATGAATTTCGCCTATGAAGTCAATGCCCCATTGCTGAAATGGTGCTTCTACAAAAATAGGTTTCAAAGGTAGAGACATTAATTTGGCTTTGCCTTCAAACAACTGACATTTATGGCAGGCTACAATTTCCTTTCTGACATCAGAAATAACAATAGGCTAGTAGAATCCCGCTCTTAAAATCTTATCAAGAGTAGCCTTCCAGTAATGATGTCCTCCACAGGGTCCTTCTTGAAATTCTTTGATCATTGCTTTGGCTTCATCTTCTAATAGGCAGTTTAATAAGATGCCTTATGAGTCTTTCCAAAATAGACAGTCATCTAGAAGACAATATTTAACAGATTTGAGCCTTAGAAATCAACCCGAGCTTTATCTGTCCCCGATGGCACTTGTAGATTATGCAATATGTAAATGACATCAGTATACCATGCACAATTTTTGAAACGTTCATGCACTTTAACCATTGACTCGTCCTTTAGGAAATCTGATAATTCCATAATTGAACTCACATCAAAAATATCAAGATTTGTTTCAGTCATTGGCCTAGCTAAACCTTGTCCTTTGATTAATTTGGTAGGCTTAATCTCCAAATCAAATTCTAACATCTTAGAAATCCACTTCCCCCTTCTGTCATCACTATCAGGCTGGATCATAATACTCTTTATTGCAGCATCTTGTACATAGGCAATCACATGAGAATGCAGTATAAAGACCCTGAAATCTTTGAGTGATTTAAAGAGAGCATATGCATGTTTGTCCATTATGTTGCATTCCAGTTCAACATCTCTCAATACCCTACTAAAAATTGAAATAGGTTGTTCCTAACCTTCCCCGTTCTTCTAAAGTAAAACACTAGAGATGGTGTGCCCATAAGCAAATGAAAAAATTACAAAATCTTTTGAGAAATTTGGACTAGTGAGTAAAGGAGCTTGACCTAAAGCCTTTTTTATATCACTAAAGGATGCCTTAGCTTGTTTGGTCCATTTAATCTCATTTCCTTTCTTAAGCATGTTTGACATTACCTTCAAAATTTCTGCAAAATTTGGGATAAATCCTCACAGAAAATTTACCTTACCTAGAAATGACCAACTTTTTTCTTGTTTCTTGGTTGTTCAATCTTTTGTATAGTTGTCACTCAGCTAGGATCTATCTAAATGCTCTCCTTTGATATTATGTGACCCAACAGCTTCCCCTCCTTCATAGCGAAGTGGGAATTTTTTTGGATTTAAAGAAATCCCAAACTTCTTGCACTAAATATTTTTAATGAGCAAATTCAGATTTTGAAAAGACAGTTGTATCATCTAAATAAATTGCAACAAACTTATCTCTTTCATCAGCGAAAGTGATATCCATTTCTCTCTGGAAGGTGGCTCCGACATTCATGAGTATGAATGGCATTTTGAACAATGTTGCACTAATCGTTATCGGGATAATTTTGGCGCGGAGAAAAAATCGGAAAAAGTCGTAATAATCGGGAAAAATCGTAACATACAAAAATATTTATTTTTTTTCAATTTTTTTAATATCTAAAGCATCTACAACATAAAATATATACATTGACACATAAATATGATAAAAGAACTAATATACAAGATGTTTAATAACATTTCTAGTGCTAAAAGCACACATAACAGTGAATCATGTCCTGAATAATAAGTCCTGGCTCCTGAGTCCCAACTCAGCCTCAAAATATCAACAAAAAATATAATAATGTATCTCATAAATCCTAATGTCATATACAATGAAATGAACAAAATAACTAAAGTCTAATACTATTGATTTCCTCCGCCCCTCTTGCGAGAAAATGCCATAGCTTTCCCTTTCCCTTTAGATGTAGATGTTGGTGCTGGTGGAATTGGCAGCGGAGTCTGTTGTGCTCTAGACGCTGAAGAACTAGGAGTAGGAGTTATAGGAAGTAGACCACGTCCTCTACTGGTAGCAAAGGTAGCCCGGGCAGGTGGTGTCACCTCCTCCTCCTGTTGCTCCAACTTCTCCTCCTCCTCCTCCCCCTCCACTATATCCTGCACTAACCAATCATTAGCAGACTTCATGAAAGGCCTCTCGGCCTCAACCCTCCATGCAACAGTGGTGTCAATCCCATCCAATGAGATGGCCTCCATATCAGGTGTCTTCTCAAGTTGCTTCACCCACAATCGAAGATTGTAGTAGACGTAGACCATGTCATTAAGTCGTTGGAACTCCAACCTATACAAAGATCATGAAATAATAATTATAAAAAAAATATTGTTTAATGAATTCAAAAATTTATTTGGAAATTTACAATATTTTAAATTTTTAAGTGTTAACCTGTTGCATTTCTTGTTGTGTATTCTTTCAAGTACACTCCAGTTGCACTCACATCCTGAGGAGCTACATGTTTGGCTAAGGATTCAAATGGCAAGCTTTTGCAGAAGGGGTACCCTGGCACCATACATTCTCCACCATGCATCTACAACAAAATTACAACTAAAATTTAAAATAAACATAAGCAAAAAATGGAATTTGAAGAGACAATGAAATTTAAAACAAACTAAAAAATACCTAGCATTTTAATCGTCCTATCAGTGACAGCCATGTCAAAGCCAAATGTGCCACCTGCCATCCTATATGTCTCAATTTCTTTAGATATTTATGTACGTTCTGCTGGAGCTCGCACCATCCTCTGGACACAAGTTAAGAATCCATCCATGATCTCAGCATCAAATATGAACCCACATGCGTAAGAAAATGCGGGGTTCAGGAAAATCCCAGCAGCATGAATGTGACGATAGTGTGTTGTTCCATCATTCATCAATCACTCCCCATAAGAGTTGTCTCTGAAACCCCTCATCTCCCTTATCATCATAGTAGGCTCGAATGGATTCTTTGGCCCTATCCATGGCCTCATACAAATAGCCCATTGCGGACTTCTCACCATCAATTAACTGAAGAACATTTACCAAAGGTTCAATAATGGTGCACACCTCTTGCACTCCCGCCCAGAAGTCTTCCTGGTATGAAACTAGTCTGCATATGGCCTCTCCCTCTGGTTTGCGGCTCATTGGCAAAGCACGCCACTCCTCTGAAAGAAACATTCTCTTCACATCCCACATAGAATTCAAGAGGGATTGAAGAGATATGAAACTGGTGGCAAACCGTGTAATGGCGAGGTGCACGAACTCTTTGTTGTTGGTGAATCTTCTCGTCAAGCTAAGCACAGATGTATGATTATATATAAATTTTGTAATGCTTTTGGATGACTCAACAATATCTTTGACAAAGGAAATTTTCCCTATGTCCTCCAACATCAAATCAATACAGTGTGCAACACAAGGTATCCAAAATAAAATAGGATGTTTGTCCATAAGCATCCTACTAGCAGCGACATAATTTGCAGCGTTGTCCGTTTTGATTTGGACAACATGTTCTGCACCCACCTCCAAAATAAACACATCCAGCAAATCACATAAAGTTCTTGCATCCTTGAGTTGTGCAGATGCATCAACAAATTTGATAAACATAATCCTCTTGGGACAACTAACCAAGAAGTTTATAAGGGTTCTCTCCTTTTGGTCAGTCCAACCATCTGACATCACAGTGCATCCTATTTGTGCCCATGATTCCCTAAAATCCTCCAATCTTTTGGTGCAGTCAAGCTTTTCATTTTGAAGAATCTGGCCTTTCATGTCATGATAGGAAGGGATTTTGTACCCTGGGCCAACAGTTGCAATAGCATCAACAGCAGGGTGGAAAAATGGATTATTCCTTACAATGCTGAAAAGAATATCACTCCAAAGGAGAAATTTTGGCAACAACTTGTCAGCTTGTTCTTTCTCAGTCTTTTTTAGCATTGAACTGATAGATGGTTATGAACCAGGTGTGGTTCGAGGAACAAAAAATGATGAGGCAGCCACCAGGTTGGTTGATGCTGCAGTAGAACCACTGCTACTTCCTTGTTCAGCTGACTTTTTTAGTTGCCTCTTCATTTCTGCTTTGGCCTCTCTAGTGTGGTCTAAAGTTTCCAATGCTTTCATGGCTCTTCGGATGATTTCAAGATTTGTCTCTGTGCAAAGCCCTACATCAAATCCAGGGATTTGTGCAAGGTGATACTTCAATCCGTACACCCCCCAGAACATATGGTGCCCACACAACTTGCAAGACAAGTTTATTCTATCATTTGGAGCATCAGGTTCACCAAATTCCCAGAAAGGGTCCAATTTTCTTGGCATGTTTGATTTTGAACTTTGAAGTTAAAAACTTGAATGGTGTTTCGGTGAACCTATGGGAAAATAAGGTTTACGAGTTACAAACTTACAATTTAGTATTTTACTATTTACATTGTACAAAAACTAAAAGAAAAATTACATACAATTTAAGAAACCTCATTCCAAACCCAACCAAAAAAACTAAAAAAAAATACATTGAACAAATGTCAAAAACCCTATTCCAAACCGAACTAAAAAAACTAAAAAAAAAAATTACATTGGACAAATGTCAAAAACCACATTCCAAATCCAACCAAAAACATAGAAAAAACAAAAACAAAGTTACAAAACAATGAAAACACAAAATGTTGGTGCCCATACCGGTTTTATGGAGATAATGCGTCTCCTCCTTAGCTCACTCTTCGAATTTCTCCTCCAGTTAATTGATTCAGCTCCAACTTCAAGTCTCCAAACCCCAGCGCGCCTTCTGTTGTCCAAATGACTAAAAAAATCGGGTTTTTCCCTTTAAAACATGCGCTGCCTGACGGGCCCGCGATTTTTACCGAAAAAAACGGCTATAAAAAAAATCTGATTTTATCGTTGTTTTGAAAAAATCGCGATAAAACGATATTATCGCAATTTTTTCCCGATTAGTGCAACACTGATTTTGAATACATAAATGTGCCCCATGGCATGTTGAAAGTAGTCTTGTT
The DNA here is from genome assembly GCA_000404065.3 of Pinus taeda. NCBI lineage: Eukaryota > Viridiplantae > Streptophyta > Pinopsida > Pinales > Pinaceae > Pinus > Pinus taeda. The sequence goes on along the minus strand of APFE030261015.1, from coordinate 347,471 downwards.
CTGATCTTTTGGATTCACCAAGATCTAATTATATCCAAAAAAACTCATCCAACATGGAAATCATTTCTGATACAACCACTTTTTGCAAAATGTGATCCATTTTTGGTAAAGGATAATTATCCTTCAATGAGACTTTATTTAAAATTTTTGAAATCCACGCACAAGCAAATTTCCCCGCTCTTTTTCCTGACTAGTACGAGGTTTTCTATCCAATTTGAGAATCTCAGTGGGATGATATTTTTGCAACCAACCGTCTCTTCACCTCTTGTTCAATCAGCGGCAATAGCTTTGGATTGGTCCTTCTTAACTTCTATTTGAAGGGCTTCTCATTCTCCTTGAGTGGTATAGCATGTTGGATGACGGTTTTGTCATAAGCCTTTAAGTCCTCATATATCCAAGCAAATACATTTGCAAACTCCTTCAACAATTCTGCATACTTCAACTTCTGCTCTAGTTTCAAAGTGTTAGAAACATTGACCATCTTTGGATTATCTTCAGTTCCCAAATTGTAGTCTTCCATCTCCCCATCACTTGGCAGGATTCTAAGCTTAACTGCCACATCATTTGAATCAAATAATATCTATAAAGAAACTAAACCTCTAGGGACTATACTATTACTTAACTGAATTATATCTTGCCCAGCAACAGTGTTCAAGAAGACTATTGTTTCACTATCTTTCTTTGTAGTCTCATCTTCATCTTTGTCAATTGGAGTGCTAAGAAATTCATCAATTCTTTTGAGAAATCTTCTGATTTGATGATCTTTTTCAAACACCTTCCAATGCCTAGTATTGTCTGGATAGAAGACATATGTCTTACATCAATCTCATATTTTTCATTAGGATAGATAGGAATTCTAAATGCACTAGCAGTTGTTGCTAAAGATTCTGCATTTTTGTTTTCTTCTCTAGGAACGAGAGAGATTTCATGCCCAGAGAAAAAATTTGAAAACAAATCCCATACTTCAGTTTGGTAGGCTCTCATCCTTGGGCGTCTGGTTTGATAAGTGCCTTTCGCTTAGTTCAAAGTTAGCTCCGAATCTCCAAAAAAATGAATTTTCTTCGATTTCCGCTCTCTTAACATGTTCAGTGCATTAATTAGAGCTTCATATCCTGCCAAGTTGTTTGTACAATCAAAATACAATTTGTATGAATGCAACTGACTAGTACAATCTAGCAGAACAATCCAAACCCTTGCCCCAAAACCCTTCTCACAAGTGGAGCCATCAAAATACAAATTTCAGACTTCATCTAAAAAAGTTTGAATCTTTTTTTGTTAATCATCGACATCAACCTGTTATTATACTTCTCCATCAATACAGAAATCATTAAAGAAAATTTGTGATCCTAACTCTGTATCTACTACATAAATGGGATGATTATCTGGCTGAGTTCTACTGCTTACCATATAGGACATTTGGACTTCCCTATATAATGTTTTCAACTCACCAAACAACGAAATTGATGCATAAGTCATGTCCATCTACAATGTTCCTCCTAATCTTGTTGCCCAAGACCGAGACAATAACATGTCGAATCTAGCTGGAATATTTGCTACCGCTATGTCCATCATTACACTCTTGGCAGGTATTTGTGCCAGAGTTACAACTGGATCTTTTATCAACCCTAAACATTTTACCTCTCTAGAATCAAATGAGAACAGGTCCTCGTAAGGTTTGGTAATCTGATCTCCTAGATGGTCCATCACTGATTTTGGCATCAGGTTATGTGAAGCTCCAGGATCTAACATAGCCTTATGAAGAATCATATCATGTATGTTCAGACTTATATAGAATGGGGGAACATCATCATTTATGCTAATGACATGTGGACCAAAAACAAATTCAAGAGCATCATCATCTGAGTTTAGAGAATCCTGTGAGTTTATGTTGACCTGATCACTCTGAACTCTTAACCATTGTAAAGATCCTTTTTCTGTACTGTTCATTTCTTAAAAGTTCAGCGAAAGGAATGGATACTTTCAACCTACTGATTTCATTTTCCAGATTGAAAGCTAACTGTGTTTTTTCCAATTCTTTAATCTCCTTCTTAGCTTCTTCCGCTTTTCTCGGACTGTCCTTCTTAGGTTCCTCTGGTCTCTTCAGTATTTCCTTCCTTGAATCAGCTTATTGCACAGCTGTTGTCTTTTGTGGCAGAGTCTTAATAGGAAGAGTCCAGCCCCTAAGATTGTACTGTCTTTAAAAATATGCTAAATATGCTACTGTATTGTTATAGCCTTGTTGTCTTTTGCGGTGGAGTCTTAATGAGAACAGTCCAGCCCCTGAGATTGTATTGTCTTTGAAAATCTACTACTGCATTGTTATAGCCTTGTTGACCACTACATGTCAATGACCCATAGCAGTACACTCCATTTTTTCCGCAAAAGGGATAGTGCCTGATCGATGTGTTCGTGTCGTCCAGCTATCATCATCAACCTGACTTCCAAGATGTTATGTAAACCCATTATGCATGTGTATAATGTAAATAATCTCAGCAAACCCGTGTCATTTATGTAACAACCTAGGTAAACCTACCTTTCTAGTGACGATCTCCATTCTAGGAGGTTTTTCGTCTCATTGATTCATTTTCAAATAATTGGCCGAGTTTTTCTTTCCATTTTTATCCCAAAACGCTGGAATGGATTTTGTCGCGAGGATTTTAGGCAAGTCCTAGTGTTCCAAATCGAGTCTACGTAAAAGAAAGTTAGGAATAATCCGAACTATTTGGTTAGATTATTTTACTACAAACTACTTGATCTGTTGGATTATAATTGTGTCGCAGAAATCGGTAATCTATAAGGGTCTATTACAAATGGGTTTTCCCCCTTATGATGTAAAAAATATGAGAATCATGATGTGAAGTGTCTTGAGGGCTGGAAAAATAATTTATCCCCTCATAGATTAATTAATTAAATTTTTTGGCCCAAAATTAATTAAAATCCTAAGCCAAAAATTTAATTAATTCTAAGTCCTAGGTAAATTTAAATTCTTTAAAGGCAAAATTTGTCGGTCCTAAATAATTAAATTTTAAAAGCTCCAGGGACTAAGGTAAATTAATTATTCTGATAGATTTTAAACCTTTGATCCCTAGGGTTAAGTCAAAGTCAAATTTTTGGAAAATTAACTCAAAAAATTAATTTTGTAGATAACTAAAATGCATTTAAATGAAAATTTCGAATTTCCTCAAAAATTAAATATTTCACTGAATGAGATTAAAAAAAAATTGATCTTCATCAAAGGTCAAGATTACTTCGACGATGATCACTCAAACTAACTATTGGATGATTTATCTTTAAATAGGAGGTCATTTGTTAGTCGATCCATCCGATCTTTTAGTCATGTGCTTAGCAAGAAGCTCTGGGGTAATCTTTTTTTTGGATAATAAAAAAAGACTTTGGGGTTAAATTCTCTGGTGTTACTCTTCATGGGAATGTTGTAGGATGTTTTATTTCATGCATGATTCTTTTTAAAGCCATTGATGATAGCTTTTGAAGAGTGATTTGAGTACAAGTATCTTGCTCAGTGGCTGGAGTTTGAATAATAATTTAAATTTCGAACGTAATGGCAAGTATCTCTATTTGTCTAAATTTTATTATTATTTTCTCGCTCTATTTTTAATCGTTGGATCGAGTTTTGCAGGGAAATCTCAAGTTAGATCAACGGCTATTAGGGGAAGTTTTAAATTGGACCAACCAACTCCCGATCTCTATTTCTTGAAGAGCCCAGCTAAATTAGCTCTGAGTTTGTCATAAGATTTTTTATTTTGTGATGCATGAGGGTTTCGAGCTAGCACTTCCTTTTGAAATTTAAAAACTTTAATTTAGGTGCAGCAAAATGATAGATTTGGCTTCTTAGATCCTTCAATTTGTAATTATTTAATTATCTGACTGAGTTTTTGGGGTTTTTAATTTCATCATTGTATATATCATTAGGGTGTTCTCCTTTTGCAGTTGCAGATCTGAAGGAGAAAATTTTATTTGAAGCCAAATCTAGGCCCTGGAGGGTAAGATCTGGCCTCAATATCATTTTGCAGGACATTTTTTCAGAAAATTTTACAGTCTGAGGGTTTTAAAATTTAAATATGGAAGTGTTTCAAGGACAAATCTGAAGCAAAAGTGTATTGGTTTGAAATTTGATTTTTCTAGGTTTGTTCCTGGTGTTTTTAGGCTACCATTTGTTCCCTGGAAGCCTCTCTTTTCTCTATTGCTTGGGGTTTTCCATCCGTCTACTACAAATTTCAAAAATCCTCACTGCGTAAGTTTCCCTGCCCTCTCACTCCAAATTTTGCCCCGTTCTTTCTCCCCCTCGAGGTGCAAAACCCCTCTCCTCGAGCCCGTCGTCTCCCCCGCATCCCTTCTTGCATGCTACCAACTCTCCTCTCGACCTGCAGACAAAACAAAGTTATCACATTTTTCTTTTCCTTTGCTTGGTTATGGTTAGGCCCTTTTTAATTAATTCGAGTTCTTTTATATTGTTTTGGTTACCTCTTTATTTTTTCCCGACCTGCAGACAAAACAAAGTTATCGCATTTTTCTTTTCCTTTGCTTGGTTAGGGTTAGGCCCTTTTTAATTAATTCGAGTTCTTTTATATTGTTTTGGTTACCTCTTTATTTTTTCCCGTTTTGATTTTATTTTTGTTTTAACTTTTTATTATAACCTATGACTTTTATTTTTTCTTTTATGTTGTGATTTCTTAGGTTTTGATTTTGTTTTCATTGAAAAATATTTAAAAACATTTTAAAGCTAAAAAAAAAAAAAATCATTTTTGTGACTATGAGATTACTAAGGAATTAAACAAAAAGAGGACCTACACTTTCACATTTAAGAAATTAATCTTTTTAATGTTGATTTTATTTTTGTTTTAACTTTTTATTATAACTTGTGACTTTTATTTTTTCTTTTATGTTGTGATTTCTTAGGTTTTGATTTTGTTTTCATTTAAAAATATTTAAAAACATTTAAAAGCTAAAAAGTTTTTAAACAATCATTTTTGTGACTATCAGATTACTAAGGAATTAAATAAAAAGAGGACCTACACTTTCACATTTAAAAAAGTAACCTTTTTAAGGCCTACGGCCCATTAAAAATTTAAATTTAATTAAGCTCTTTTGATTTTTATCTTTGGTCACATTAAAAAATTTAATTAAATATTTGCCACATTAAATTTTTATATTAAAAATTGACTAAAAGATAATTAAATTCTAATCTAAAGTTCCTTGGTGTCTTTTTGTGTTGTGTAAAATTTTAAAGGAAGATCTTTGTGGTATTAATTTCTCTATAGTCAAACACGATTAATGTTTTAGAATCATATCTAAAGATTGACTATTGGAAAAAAGATAAATTCTAGATTTGGGTTATTGAAGAAAATCATTTTAAATCTAGAATCATTGCTTAGCAATTAAATTTCATAGCTCTTCATGGTATTTAATTGCTAGAAAATGTTGCATGGTAGAGTTTTGAGCATTTACATTTAATCGTTCATAATCATCACTTTCATCACATTTATAAATTGCTCTAGATAACTTGTTTTCATTTAGTTTATGGTTAATTGAATATTAAGGCACTGGTCTAAAATCATTTCTATCTTGAGGTTGTATTTGTCTTAATTGTTCGATCTATCCACCTCGGTTAACTAGGACTTGTTTCACATTCGCCAAGTTGTTCATCCTTAAGTCTCCTACAGCTTGTGTTCCATAGGTTTCCTTTATTCATTTACCCCTACAGACTACCCCCTAGGGACTACCCCCCTTGGCTTGTCTAGGAGAGAGTCTAAACGAAGTGACAACCCTTACTCTGAGCGTTATCGCGGTGCCTAGACACTTTGTGCGACAACAAGCCCTATAGATAAACTACAAAATTGCAAATGTGAATGTTGTCCTTTTCGCCTGAGCACCCTGCAGAAATGTCATCCTCCTCCCTGGTAGGAGACACTTGTGTTTCTTTATCATCTAAGCATCCAATTTGTTGATCTTCTTCCTCGATGACGTTCTCATCAATAAATCCCTCTGGAAAAGGAGGTAGAATAAAAGCTTGTTGATCTTCTACACCCTTCTGCTCTCTTGAACGATTCTGAGCACCTTGAAGTCTCCTGAAGTTCAGATTTCTCACCTGAGATTGATTTTCAGCCCTAGAAGGAGTTAGCTTATCAACCATCTTTTCCATCGTCTTCAACATCACATCAAATTTCAGATCGGGTGAAGAAGATGATTCTTCTTTGAAGAGCACTCTCTTCTCAGTTTTCATTTTTTCCCTCTTGGCCAACAAATTGGCTTCTACTCCAATTGCATTACTCTGCATTGCTTCTAAAGTAACAGGGTTTCTCTCCCGGAGTTGATAAGCCATTTTGGCATTAAAATTGTCAAGATAATGCAACAAGGCTAATCCTGGAGGAGGTTTTATCTCAGCTAGAATTGAATTGTAGAATCTGTTAAATCTGGCTATGAATTCTTGAACTAACTCCCCTAGATTCCTTTTTAAACCTTCATATTCAATTAAAATCTGCAAGGGATTTTTCTTCACCTCCCACTTGGTGAGAAATATTCGTTCAAACTGCTGGAAAGTATTGATACTTGCTGCAGGTAAGGATCTGAACCATTTCTTTACCTCTCCTGATAAACTTTGTGCAAAAGGTCTCAATTTGACGTCCTCACGGTCAACCTCCTCTAAATCTATAAAGTCATTAAGCTTGTCTACACGCTGATGGGTTGTATAAAACTCGGTACCATCAAACTAAATCAAGTGTTGCCCATAATTCAAGGGGAGGTCATGTATCAGACCTTGAAGGTTTAAAGGTGCATATCTAGCAGCCATATGGTTGGGATATGAAATTACACTGGCAGCAAGAGTTTGGACAGCAAATGTCAGAGGCATTGAGACTGTTGTGATAACAGTTGATAAAATGGGCTTTTGAACATCCACAAAAGATAGAGGAGTCGTTGACGCAAATAAAGATGGAATAAAATAAGGAAAGGTTGAAGATTTAGCCGCAACTACCTGGAGTTCCTGGACTTTTTGTTCTAATTTTTTAAACTAAGACCAAATCTCGAAATCTTGTGGTAATAGCTCTAATTTTGGGATGGAAGAACCAGGGGTAAAGGTCTTTAGATTTGTTGGATCAAGGAAAGCATCTGGAAGGCTACTTTAGGACTTATATCTGAGTAAATAACTTTCAAATTTAATATCTAGCAGTGAATCCTCAAGAGCTTCAACCTTTGTAGGTAGAGAATAAGAACTTTCCAAGTAGATTGTACTTGATTCCTTTGGAGTTTTCTTCCTGAACAACTTTTTTGGGCTTGACAAAATCTGGGGTGGATTCGGACCAGGGTTCCTCCGAGTATGAACACCTCTGTGAGCCAAACCTTCGTCAATAAACACTTCAAAATATAGTCTAGAGTCGCCAAAGCAAGCATCTTGCAGCGAAGCTGATATACAAATCTCTATTTTCCCTCAGAGATCTAATCTTCAACAATAAATTCGTTTGGCGAAAATATGTCTTTCGCTCCCCAACGACAGCACCAAAATGTTATCTCTTAGAGGAAACTCTGGCTGCGGGAAAACCTCTAAGGTAACCTTGAACCTCTTTGAGGTCAAACGCTGACCCTTCAACCTAGAGAGGGATCTCTCCTAAAACTCGACTACTCAAGGAAACTGTAGTAGAAGATTTGTAATTGAGTCCCATGGCCAGATTTATCTAAAAAATGACTAAAATTTGGTTGGGCTATGTGAAAGTTCCACCATTGGGCATGGAGTCTAACCCAATCAAGTTTTATACAAACACAGGTTCAATGAGCAAAACACAAAAGCAGGGTAGTAGTAATTCCTTTGACACTTAAGTGATTTAGAGGAAGATGAAGGAAATTAGTGTAAGGGTTAAGTGAACAACAATTATTAATGCATGAGAAATAAAGCCACAGGAGCATAAAATATGAATCCCAATTTCATACACTCAGTTTTTCAGACCCGAGGAAATAAAACATAGCAAAAGACAGACAGGGAATTATAGCACAAGAATTTCCGTAAATGCTCATGAAGACTATTTTCATTAAGATCTGTTAAAAAATACACAAGGACGCTATATCTCAAATAAACACCAACCCTTTTTCCTTCTACATTTCTTTCTTATATAAGCAATACAATAACTTAAACAGGTTTGTAGCTCAAAACTAATTATAGTAATCCAAAAATAGAAGTATAAATATCTTAGGTACGTGCATACGAAAATATCTTTTAAACATATCAAAAATCAAGAATAACTTGCTAAAAATGGGGCTGAGAAAATGTATCATGATTGTATTTCCCTCGCTATAGATCAGCCTTGTCATCCTCCAAAAATGGGTTTTTGTTTTGTTATTGTCTTCTCGGTCATCCCTATTGGAGTACGTTGACACTACCGTTGTCAGTCCTTTAGCTGCCTGAACCGATAATTTTGTTGACGGGCCAATTGTCAACGCCTTTCTCAAACTGTTTCTTTCATAATGCACTAACAATGGAAATGCCAGCGCTTTCTGTGCAAAATTCGCTGACAATGGGAATGTCCGCTCTCCTCTGTGTTGTTTTATACCTAAACATTGACAGGTGCATGATCAATAGATCAAAAAAATTCACTTTAACAGTGAATAATCAAAACCCCAAAAAATGGTTATCATCTTCCTAGCTGAGGGTATTGGCCACCTCCAAAAGAACGTCCACCTTGTCCATCATCTACCTCGTGCTCTATCTAGTTTCCATAGGGATTTTCTTTTTATTTGCCTTAGCCTTTAACTTTTTAGAACTTGCAGTTCTCCCTTTGTTTATTATCAGATCCTTTAATGGGACATTGTCCACATCTGTTACTTCCTTGGCGAGGTTAGGATTTTGTTTTAACTTTATCTTCAACCTTAATTTGTTTAAAGGCTTGGTGTGAGGTCTTTTACCCCCTTTGAACATTTGAAATGGGGAGGGGTTCTTCTTCATCATGGGGTTCAGTTTCAATTTTCTTTCCCTTGCTCTGCTCTGCTCTGGTGGATGAGTTTCTATACGAGAACTCTTTGTAGGTGGCTTCTCAGCATGAGGGGAATTCACAGTAGGAGGCGAATTTTCAGTGGGAGGGTTTTCAGTAGTAGGCTGTCTTTTTAAGTCTGTCACTTCTTCCGGCATAAACCTTAGGAATTGTAGTATCAGAAAATGAGGGAACATCTTTCTCTTTTTGGCTTTGGGTTTGCTCAGTGGAGGTGCCCTAAGAGGAGGTTTTTGCCTCAGTTTACTTGCCATGTTTGGTACCCTTATGCCTCCCTCGTCTAGCCTTAGGAGGTCGGGTTGAAACCCTCCCCAAAACAGGAAAATGGCTCCAAGTTCTTCCAATTTTGGCCAATTGATATTCAATTAACAACTTAACTAAGGCTTTGTGATAAACAAAGTGAGGGGATGGGTCTTCCCTGGCCCGGAAACGAGCATCCATGTGCTTGAGACTCTGCAATAAATAAAAACAGGCATACAATCTTACTTGTCCTGCTAGATGAGCTAAGAAATGAAAATGGAATAAATTTACCTGATTAAAACGCCCTTCACATGTGAAATATGACTAGGTAATGCATAACAACCCATGCCATTTGTCCTCCATCCAGGATCTCTGCACCCCTGCCTTCCAATATTTGTCTTTGAACTCAGGGTTCAGTAAAATAGGACATCAATCCCAACTAGAACGTGACTTCTGAAAACCTTTTCTCCATCAGTAGGTAGAGTTGTAACCTCCTACCTCCACACAGTGACAGTCAAACCCCTGTGCGAATGCTCGAGCCACAACGTCATGGTAATCGGTGCATCGCTAGAAAAATTCCTCCCACCCAACCCGCTGGAATTGCTGCTGAATATCTGGGTAAAGCTCCAGGAGGCCGGGACTTTTGGGTTCATTTTTGTTAATCTTCCCGTTTTTCCCCATTATCTCTACGGTTTGGCGATTACGCAGATGATAGACCAGGATCCAATGTTGTATCTCCACTTGACTAATTTGAAATGAATTGCTCTCCAGCAATAAAATAACAAAACTTACAAATGATAATGGTGAAAATATTATGCAGGAAAAACAAATTAGGTTTTCAGGCAAAATAAAGATTTGATGAAATAATGTTTTTAACCCTTCAATAATTTCAAAATCACATCATACCTCTGCAGCGGCGGAAAACCTTCCTTTCAACACGTACCTTTCGCCTCTAGATTTATCGTGGTATGACCGGGCAATGATTATTGTGTCGTTGATGTGGAATGTGTCAACGCAATTCAAAAATCGAAATTCAAATTTTTATTTTGGAGTTGATACTCCCATTATCAGCGAATCCGATAACGTTAACTCTCTCGTTGTCAACGTATTCCTGTTAATAATTTCTAAACTTAACAAGCATTGATATTCCCATTATCAGCATTATTCCCATTATCAGCATTTCTCCTGTTTATTACAAAAAAAATCGTTGGCGCTAAAATTGTCAGCGTTGCTTAAAAAATTTACAACTCAAAATAAAATGTGATAACAGCCACCACACCTCCAAAAGCCAAGGACACTGCATGAGCCCATTGTGATATGATTGATGGCAAAATTATCTACAAATATTGCCAAAAATCTATTGAATGAGGGGCTATTAACAGGTTCAAGCAACACTTGGTTGGGATAGGAGGCCATGTAAAGCCATGTGGAGCACCAAATGAAGTAATAGGGCATATTAGGGCAAAATACCTTCAAAGTTTGAGATTCAAGTCACTGAACCAGTAGAGAAGTTTGTGACTCAAGCAATTGCAAAGTTTGGGAGTCGAGACTCAACCAACTGAATTTGATTATGATGAGAAGTTTCAAGTGATAATGTTGATCACTAATATCATATATGTTGACTTGTATTAGACTAGTGGCCCCATAGCTTGTCGGTTTTGTTTTTGGACTCTAGAGGCCATTTAGAGCTCATTGCTTATATATTTTGATGTTGATATGTATTTCACTTGGTGCCATTTTGATATATTCACCTTTACATGGTATATATATATGAGCAAACTTTGCATATTTTGTGTCTATTGGTTTCATGGTTCTAAATCTTAAAAATAGTTTTTTCATTAAAAATTAATTATTTCATGTTGTTTAAAACCAATTCATTGAGATCTAACCAGTCCCAGTTTGAAACCCGATTTATTAGGTGGACCGGTCTGGTCACCAGTTCCGGTTTTGAATACTATGTGACAAAGGAGTTCAAATATCAATGCCAACAACATAGACATGCATAGTCAGGTTGGTGCTCTTGATTAAATGCTAGTTCCATACTCTCATATATGAGAAACTCTAATGCAAACGTTGCAACTCCCACCAATCCTGAAATCTTAAAAATTGTTAATTCTACTAAAACTTCTATTTTCTCCATATGAAATCCAATGAGGTTCGAACCACTCTCAAACATCCCAAAACAATAGATGGTAATGTTAAAAATTTATGTAAACAGATGAAAGGCCAGCCAATTTAGTACTGAACTAGTCTTTTCCAGTCTATGGCATCAGTTTAGACCAGTTTTTGCTTGAAAACAATTAGACTAGCGAGTGTGGTTCAATCTAGTTCGGTTCTTATAAGACTTGGTACAATGAGCACTTGTAGGCCAATACATGTGAGACATTATACTATTTAAGGTCAAAAATGTGATGTTGCTACTCGGATGAAATATCTTGTTCTTTTATTTCTATTCAATCCTGTTCTCCCAATTCTTCCATCAGATACATGATGATCTAGCCTCACTTTACTCGTGAGTTCTTTCAAATGACTTAGCCATGGTATATCAACTCCAATGCCTTACATCCTATTTATGCACTCGCAAATGGTACTTCATGCATGATCTTTATTTCAATTTTTTGCTATATTCTCATATGTGGGTTTCTTGCTTAGACATGGTTTAATGGTTTCTTGCCTAGTTGTTAATGTGTAAACATTGAGTGTGACCTAGTAACCCTTCTTAACAATAAATATTTTTAGTATTTTGTCTCATTGTACCATGGAGGGACATAATTGTTGTGATATCCCCAATTTCCTAAATTGCTTAAGTGTAGCACAATTTTGACAGTTTTGGCATGGAGACTGTTTTTGGTGTTTGGGGCTTAGGAAAAAAAGGGAAAATCACATCCGTAGTGGAATGTGGGGGCTACCAAAGAAGGCAATTCGATCCTCAAGGGAAAGGGGAGGCAAGTTATTGTATTGTGGAAGCCACCAAGAGACACGCATGGGCTGAGAGTATATGAGGCAAAAAGGGAGGCATTTAGGGAATCTTTTAACCATCTCACTTACACAAGTCAATCTCTAGTTGTTTAGCGCAGGAGTTGGAGTGTTGTTTAGCACAAGAATTTCAAGTGGAATTTCACCCATCCTTCAAAGAACTTCGATTGTCTCCCTAGTTGGGACGGAGAGGAATCCACATCTAGGCTCCATAGGGCTACATTGCAGCAGAATATCCAGTTCTGCGCGCTTCCTAGGCGCAGAGGCAGTTCATGTGGCACATTTTTGTTAAGCTTTAGTAGGTTGGAGTCGTTGATTATTTGCAGGGGAATTTTACTATTTGGTGTCGGTGTTTTGGTGGTGATTTTGTAGGGCTGGAGTGAGGCCATTTTGTGGGTCGAATATATCTTCTTTTGGTAGTGCGCAAAGGTTTCTGGGCAGAGTCTACGCAAGTGTAGGAGAAGGGGAGATTTGAAGAGCCAATCTAGGTTTTTTGGAGACAATTCCTCAGTATAGAGTGGAGGCTTCAGAAGTGGTGGATTTGGGGTATTTTTGGAGCAGTATTTCCCAACAGTGCATGTAGCCATATAGAGAGCCACCTGCACCTCTTGGAAGGCTTTTCCATCAACCGAAATCAGCCCAAACCCTTTCTAGTTTTTTGTGGGTATTTGGAGGAGAGGCCATAGCTGAAGATTTAGAATTTTTTGAGAAATAAAGAGGGCAGAAACTCCAGTTCTAGCTAGCATTCAACAACAAAATTTATGGGCAATATGCATTGTTGTCACACAAGGTGTCTAGACACCGAGACAACGCTCAAAGTAAGAGTCGTCACTCTAATCCTTACTCATTTTGTTTAGACTCTCTCCTAGACAAGTCAAGGGGGGTAGTCCCAAACGTGAATGGATGGAGATACCTGTGGAACACAGGGTCCAGGAGATTTTAAGGATGAATAACTTGATGAACTTAGAACAAGTCTTGGTCAATTGAGATAGATAAATGAAAATAAGACACAATCATAAGATAAAATTGATTATAGACCAATGCCTTTATATTGAGTTAACCATAGACTAAACAAAAACATGTTACCCAGAGCAATTTTTGGTGTGCCAAAGCGACGATCATGAACAATTAAATGTAAAATGCTCAAAACTTTAGCATACAGGGTAATCTAGCAAAATAATCTTTCTCCAACGGTCAATATGATTTTTCAAACATTTATCGCACCTTGACAATAGAGAAATCAGGAAAAATTAAGATTTTGCACTTAAAACCAAGGAACTTTAGTTTAACAATTCAATTATTCCTTAGGCAATTAATTGAATAGTAAATGAAGCCATCAAAATCTTTAAATGTGGCAAAAAATTAAATCAAAAGGGCTTCGTCAATATTCATTTTTTATGGGCCCCAGCTCAAGTTCCCCCTTTCAATTTATTTCTTTTGCAATTCTAAAGTCACACAAATGAAAAAAAAAATTACATTTTTTTTATTTTTTACTGTTTTTTCTAAATATTTTTTAAAATGAAAATCAAAATAAAATAAAAGAAAGGAAATCGGATAGAAAAAAAAATAATTTATAAGTTAAAATAAAATCAAAAAAGAAAAAGAAATCAAATCAAAAATGTAAAACAAAATAAAACAAATTGAAAAGTCGAAAATAAAAAATAAAACTTTAGGAATTTTTGTTTTTTAAATGAAACAAAACAAAAGATGAAAAGTTATAAAAAAAAAAAAAATTAAGAGAAAAGCCAAGACAGAAATCGAATTTTAAAAAATGAATCTAATTAAAGTTTCATTTAAATGGAATCAAAATTTTTAAAATGAAGAACTAAACCTACAACCCTAATCGTGAATACAATAAAACAAAAAAAATGAAACCTAAAAATAAAAATCGAATGTGTTTTGAGTTGTTTGTGCATGTGTACAGGTTGGACCGGCGGCATCAAGGATGTTTGTAGGTCAAGGAGCCTAGGTGGAGGAGCGGGGACGGATGTTCGACAGACAGCGAGAATGGAGCAGCGGTAAAGGACGCGGACAAGAATGGAGATGAAGGGTTACGTAGCAAGGGAAGAGTGAAGGACTACGTCTCCTACACGGATCTGCAAGGTCGCATATAAGGGAGAAGGCAATGGTCGCAGAGCAGGGGGAATGAATGTGTAGGGAGATGGCAGGTTTGGAGGGATAAGGGAGGACAGTGAGGGCAGGTGAGAGAGAGAGAGAGGGTTTGAGGAAGAGGAGAAAAGGGTTGCAACTGGTAGAGGAAATGAGGCAAAGAACAGCGGAAAAGGCAGCAGAGATGAGGGTTTGGGCAGAGGATAAAGAAATCCAAAATTTCTAGAAAACCCCAAAATGCAGACAAAAAAAATCGAAATTTTCTGGAGGAGAAAAATGTAGCAGACAAAAGAGAATGGTAGTCCAATAAAACCCTCAAAAATTTCCCAGAAATTTTTGATTAAGTTGATATATTCTACTTCAGATTTATCAATGAAACCCTTATAAAAAAAATTCAAACCCTTGTACCGCAAACAAGTTGGATAATATCCCTGCAAAAATGATTTTGAGGCCAGATTTTACCCTTCAGGGCCTAGATCTGGTTTCAAATCAAACTTCTCTTTCAGATCTGCAACATGTACTTAAAAACGAAATCACCCAAAACCCAGATATACAAAAAAAAAAATCCCCAGAAACCCAAGTCAGTAAACCAAAAGAATTAAAAATTTACAGATCTATGCACAAGAATGGTAGATCTACCACATCTGAGGAGTATGAGTCCAACTCCGCTCCCAAATCTGATAATCTAAGGCTCTCAACAGCCAGATTTTTCAATTTCCCACACAAAAATTAATTTTTTTAAATTTTAAAGGAGGTGCTTAACTCAAAACCATTCGTATATCACACATAAAATCTTATGATAAGTCCAGAGCTAATTTGTTTGGGCTCCTCAGAAAACATAGATTGGGAGTTCGCTGGTCCAACTCAAAAATTCCCCTAACGCCCGAAGATCAAAAAATCAAGATTTTCTTGCAAAACCCAATCCAACCATCAAAATAGAGCAAGAAAATGATAATAAAATTCAGATAAATAGAGATACTTGTTATTACATTCAAAATTTAAATTATCATTTATACCCCAGCGACTGAGCAAGATACGTGTACTCAAATAACTCTTCAGAAGCTATCATCAATGGCTAAAAAAATTATGCATGAAAACAACACATCTTACAGTATTTCCATGAAGAGTAACACCAGCGAAATTTAATCCCAAAGTCATTCTTTATTATCCAATAAAAATTTACACGAGCTTTTTGCTACCCAAAAATCACATGGGTCAATTGACAAATGACTTCCTATTTAAAGATAAATCCTTCAACGGCTAATTTGAGTTATCCTCGTCAAAGCAATCTCAACTGTTGATGAAGATTAAAATTTATTTTAATCTCATTCATCGAAATATTAAATTTTTGAGGAAATTTGAATTTTTCAATTAAATGCATTTTAACTAACTCAAAAATAAAAAATTTGAGTTAATTTCCCCAAAAATTTGACTTTGACTTAACCCCCAGGGACCAAAAGCTTAAAATTTAGCAAAATAATTAATTTACCTTAGTCCCGGGACCTTTTAAAATTTGATTTTTAAGGACGGACGAATTTTGCCTTTGGAGAATTTAAATTTACCTAGGACCTAAAACTAATAAAATTTTTGGCTTAATATTTTATTAATTTTTGGCCAGAAAATTGAATTAATTAACCTATGAGGGGATAATTTATTTTTCCAACCCTCAAGACACTTTACATCATAATTTTCATATTTTGCACATCATAAGGGGTAAAGTCCATCTGTAATAGGCCCTCATGGACTATTCATTTCTGCTACACAAATATAATCCAGCAGACCAAACAATTTGTAATAAAATAACCTAACCAAATAGTTAGGATTATTCCCAAATCACTTTTACATAAACTCGATCTAGAACACTAGGGCTCGCCTAAGATCCCAGTGACAATCCATTCCGGCTTTCGGGTAAGACTGAAGAAAAACTTTGTCGACCATTCGAGAATGGATCGGTGACACAAAAAACCTCCCAGAATGTAGATCATCACCAAAAAAGTAGGTCCACCTAGGCCATAACATACATGGCATAGATCTCCTGAGATTATTTGCATCATATACATGCAGAACAGGTTTACATTATAACATCATGTAGATCAGGCTAATCATGATAGTTGAACGACAGACACATCGATCAGGCGCTATCCCTTCTGCGAAAAAAGTGGGTGTTTTGCTATGGGTCGTTGACACGTAGTGGTCAACACAATACCAATTTGGAGTCGTTTCCACATTTGGGTCAGCGAGATTCCACCTAGGTTTTGCATAGCTTGCATAGCAAGCCCAGGTTCCATTGTTCTTACCCACTTATGTACCCAGAATTCCATTATTAATAAAATGGCTCAGTTGTTCCGCTTATTTTCATTTGTGTTCTGAATTATGCACTTAGTTTTTAAATTTATATTGTTGTTCATAGTTCAGTGTCCTTCTATTTACTGTAAATTTCCTAGTAGGAATATTATAGTGGTATCAGAGCATGTTCTTGCTCAGTTGTGGGCATAGAAACTAGTGATGCCACCTTGTTTTGGGGTGTTGTCTTTCACAAAGGCAAGGGCCAAGGCAGAAGAGTGTGTGGCAGAGACCAAGGGCTTGACCCTTTCTCAGTTCTGAAGTAGAATTCACCAGAGAGCGTGACATCTAGGAAGAAGAAAATCATGGAGAATGAAGAGCATCCTTAACAGGGGGCAAGGAACCTACAATTGCAGAGTTGGCCAAGCAGCAAAAACTCATGATGGATATGCTAGCGCAACTGGTTAGTGTGCAGTTGCAGAACCAGGGCAGGAAGGATAATAGTGGTGCGGGTGGGACCAAAACTAGTGAGGGGAGCCATACACATCCATGCAAAAACCAACAAGAGACCTCGCCTGTAACTGGTAATCGTCCCACTATGCCCCAGTTTGTCGATGGGCCGGCGGAAGAACTAGATTCATTCGCAACTCTATTAAGGTCCTTTTCGCAGGGGATTGATGAGTATGATGTGTTGCACCCCAAGATCAAAATGGTCGTCTTTTTGGGAGTTTTGTCACCTAAAAGAGAAGCACAGAGGTGGAGTTGGGTCATCACACAGGGGAGGTCAGCGGAACTAGGATGTGCAGAGGACAGTGGAGAAAATACCTCTCCTCAACTTTGATGGATCAGCCAAGAGTTCGACAAGGGCATGGGTGTAGAAGTTGGACACCTACTTCTGACTTAACCCCATGAGGGAGGCAGATGTGATTAAGTTCACCACCTTGCACCTGGATGGTGATGTACAAGAGAGGTGGTATCACGGACTAATCACTTTGGGTCATGCCGCCATTACCTCCTATACAAAGTTCACTTGGAGGCTCATAGAGCAATATGACAGGAATGACCTAGAGTTTCACTTCCAGGAGTTGGCACATTTGAAGCAGAGAGGCAGCACGTAGAGGTCTACATGGCGTAAGTTCTAGAGGGTGGTTGTGATGGTTTCAGATATCTCATAGGCGAGGTTAATTATGTTGTTCGTTTAGCGACTGGCAAACCTATGGCGTGGATGGGTGAGGGCTTATAAGCTCATGACTTTGCAGGATGCTATTACCTGAACTAAGGGCATGTTATACGCAGTGCCTAAGACTAGAGCACCTCCAAGACCTAGCTTTCCTTAGAAAGGTAAGGACACCAGACCTCCTCAGAGGGAGTTGACAAGAATGGGGCAGCTTGATGATGAGACCAGGAGGGATCTCCAAAGGAGGAAGCTTTGCTTCACCTGTCAGGAGCCATGGGCCCCAAGCCACAGAAGTACTAAGGGCAAGGCCCATTACATAGAGGCATTTTCAGATAGTGATCCAGAGGAGGAGATAGGGGATGAAGCCATTAGAGAGGAGGATGACCCCTAGAACACAGGAGGAGATACGAGTTTCACAGTTCCCACGGGAGGTGTCATTGCTTCGCTTATAAGGGTCCCGAGATACTTGAGATTGCAAATCAGAGGCACTATTCAGAGGCAGCAAGTATCTGTTTTGGCAGACAATGGGGCTACCCACAACTTTCTTGATGCACAATTAGTAGAGCGGAGAGGGCTACACACAGTGCTTTGAGGGCTTCTCAGTATTGGTGTCAGGGAACCAGACCATGTAGTGTACCAGATATGTCCCCAAGCTTACCTTGACTATGGGGAATTATTCGGTCATCAACCATTTCTTTGCGATGAAAGTGCCATACACTAATGTGGTGATGGGCGTCTAGTGGTTGTACTCTCTTGGGCGTGTCACTACAGATTATGGGGCACTGGAGATCGGGTTTAAGGGGCCTAATGGGAAGACGATAGTGTTGTGGGGCATGCATTCCTATCCACCACAGGCAGTGTCAGCTAAGCGAATGGAGGCGGACTTGCAACATGGGGATATAGCGTGGGAGTGTAGCTCAAGATTTCAGAGAGAGGGACCCAAGCACGTCAGCCACACCCGAACATTCAAGCAGTATTGGAGATGCACCAGGCAGTTTTTGGAGACATTTCTCCAGGTCGTCCTCGAGATAGAGGATGTGAGCACACTATTGAGCTGGAGGAGGGGGGTCCACGTTGTCATCACTAACCCCTACAGAGTTTCTAGCCTTGGGCCACATCAAGCCGAGTTCTAATCCCTTTGCCTCTTTTATGGTGTTGGTGAAGAAGGACGAGACTTAGCATATGTGCATTGACTATCGGGCCCTTAATAAGAAGACACTGAAGAATCGGTATCATATCCCATGCATAGATGAGCTAAGAGGAGATAAGTATGTCTCTAAGATAGATTTGTGCTTGGGATACCACCAAATTCGGGTGAGGGAGTTGGACATCTTGAAGACTACATTCCAGTGTCACTATGGCCACTTCAAGTTCCTGGTTATGCCCTTTGGGATATACAACCAAACTTGGGAGGAGCATTTATAGCACTTGGAGGAGGTGTTACACATCTTGGAGGACCAGTTGTTGTACACAAATATGTCCATGTGCGAGTTTGGCCTGGCGCAGAAGTTGTACTTGGGCCATGTGATTGGAGAGGATGGGTACGAGTTCACCAAGAGAAGATACAAGTTATTTTGGATTTGCCTACCCCTAGAGGCGTGACAAAGCTAAGAGGTTTTCTGGGTATACGTACATACTGCAGGCGATTTGTGAAGGGGTTTTACAGTTTGTCGCACCCCACACATATCTCACCAAAATGGGGGCGTTTGAGTGGTGAATACAACACAAGAGGTTTTTGAGCACCTTAAGGTAGTGATTGAGTTCCTGCCCAATCTTAGCACTACCATATTTTTCACAGCCCTCCATATTAGAGTGTGACACATCAGGAGAGGGCATTGGAGCAATTTTAATGCAGGGTGGTCATTTTATCGCCTATGAGAGCCGCAAGCTCCATGATTATGAGAGATTATATTCTATATATGACAAGGAGATGCTGGCCATAATGCACGCATTGGCCAAATTCCATCAGTACTTGGTGGGTAACCGGTTCCACATGAAGATTGATCACAATAGTTTGCAGTATTTCTTGGAGTAAAAGGAGCTCAACGAGAGTTAGCATAAGTGGGTTAGTAAGATCCAAGCTTATGACTTCAAGATAGAGTATGTCAAGGGGAAGCACAATGTAGTGGTTGATGCACTCTCTAGGACACCCTCAACACTCTGTCTCATGGATGTTGCGCAGGATTGGAAGGCATGACTCCTAGTAGAGTACTCTAATAACCAACAAGCGTGTGAGATTTTGGATGGCGCCTTTGGAGATGACAAGTGCAAGGTCATAGATGACATCATTTACTACATGAACTGGATTTATCTAGTTCCTGGTTCTCAGCTTCGGGAGAGGATCTTAAAGGCAGCACATGATTCACCTTTAGCAGGGCATCCAGAATTCCTGAAGACTTATAGGATTGTCGGAGAGCATTTTACTTAGAGGGGCCTCAAGGAGGATGTGCTACGATATGTGCAGGAGTGCAGCACGTGCTAGAGGAATAAGGTAGAGCACACATACTCGACGATTAATTCAACCTCTACCTATTCCGAAGTAGAAGTGGGAGAGTATCTCCATGGATTTCATCACAAGGCTTCCAATTGTTCAAGGACGAGATTGCATATATGTGGTGGTGGGCCAATTGATGAAGTTTGTCCATTTCTTTGATATTCCAGCCCAGTATTCAGCTTCACAGGTACCCGAGATGTTCTTTAGGGAGGTGTTCAAACTCCATGGTCTCCCTAAGACCACTGTTAGTGACCGGGACAGCAAATTCATGGGGGCATTTTGGCAGCAACTCTTTAGGCTGGTGGGCACAGAACTCACTCCCAGCACTAACTACCACCCTCAAACAGACAGTCAGACAAAGGTGGTGAACAAATGGTTGGAGAGCTAATTGAGGAATTATGTGATAGGGTAGCAATGAGCATGGCTGAAGTGGCTACATCTCGGGGAGTACTGTTACAACACCACCTATCATATGTCCATTGGTATGTCCAATTTTCGAGCTCTTTACGATTATGATGCTTTATCTTTTGCTGACATAGTGTTTGGAGACAGTATGGCCCTAGGGGCCAAAGATTGGATCCAAGAGAGCCGAGAAATACTAAAGGCTCTGAGGGACACTTTACATACCACACAAAATCAACAAAAGATTTATGCAGATTGCCACTGAGTTGAGAGGCAATGTGAGGTTGGGGACATGGGCTATTTGCACCTACAAGTTACAACCTTACATGCAATCAACTCTCAAGAAGACGAGGGTTGAAAAACTCAAGCCTTGTTTCTATGGACCATACAAGGTGACCAGGTGTGTAGGGGAGGTGGCATATGAGTTGGAGCTTCCAACAAGAAGCAAAGTGCATAACATGTTCCACGTGTCTTGCCTGAAAAAGACATTGGGACAACAGGTAACATCTTCAATAAAGCTACCACCCTTAGATGAGGGACATTTAGTACTGGTTCTTGAAGCCATCTTGGAGGTGAGAGAGAGGAAGCTCAAGAACAAGGTCATCAGGGAGTTCTTGGTCAACTGAAGGGACTTTCCTGAGGAGGATGCTACATGGGAGGGTGAACATGTATTGCAACACCCATCATTGCAATTGCTTGAGGACAAGCAAATTTTGGCGAGGAGGACTGCGATGTCCCCAATTTCCTAAATTGCTTAAGTGTAGCAAATTTTTGTTAGTTTTGGCATGGAGACCATTTTGGCGTTTGGGTCAGGACAAAAAGAGAAAATCACATCCTTAGTGGAATGTGGGGGCCACCAAAGGAGGCAATTTGATCCTCAAGGGAAAAGGGAGGCAAGTTAGTGGATTGTGTGGGCCACCAAGGGGCACGCATGCGGGGAGAGTATATGAGACAAAAAGGGAGGCATTTGGGGGATCTTTTGACTATCTCACTCACAAATTTCGAGAGTTGTTTAGCACAAGAATTTCAGGCGAAATTCCACTTAGAGTGTCTCCCTAATTGGGACAAAGGGGAGTCCATTTCCGAGCTCCTACAAGGCTACATTGCAGTGGAATGTCCATGTTGCGCACTTCTTGGTCGCAGAGGCAGTTCACATGGCACATTTTTGTTCAGCTTCAGCAGGTTGGAGGAGTTGGTTGTTTGCGGGAGAATTTTCCCACATGGTGTCAAAGTTTTGGTACTGACTTTACAAGGCTGGAGAGAGGCCATTTTGTGGGTCGAATTTATTTTTTTGGCAGTGCACATAGGTTTCTAGGTAGAGACTACGCAAGTGTAGGAGAAGGGAAAGACTTGAAGGGGCCAAGGGCTCAGAGAATTTGGGGTTTCTGGAGACAATTCTTCAATATAGCATGGAGGCTTCAGTATTGGGGGGTTTGGAGGTATTTTTGGAGCAGTATTTCCTAGTAGTGCGTGTAGCCATCCAAAGAGCCACTTGCACCTCATGGGGGGCTTTTCCATCATCCAAAATCAGCCCAAACCCTCTGGGTTTCTGTGGGTATTTGGAGGAGAGGTCATAGCTGAAGTTTCAAAATTTTCTTAGCAGTATAGAGGGAGAAATCTCCAGTTCCAACTGGCAACTAGCAGCAAAACTTATGGGCAGTGCACATTACCAGTTTGGAGTCATTTCCACATCTGGGTCAGCGAGATTCCAAATGGGTTTTGCATAGCAAGACCAAGTTCCATTGTTCTTACCCATTTATGTACCAAAAATTCCATTATTAATAAAACGGCTCATTTGTTCTGCCTATTTTCATTGGTGTTATGAACTGTGCACTTGGTTTCTCAATTTACATTGTTGTTCCTAGTTCATTGTTCTGTTATTTATTGTTAATTTCCTAGTAGGAATACTACTAAAGATCAACTTGAGTTAGCATACTATATATCTTAAACATACTTAAGAGTTTCCATTTCCATCTTTCCCTTTCCACTCCCATCTCATTACATAAAATGATATTATTCCCACTCGTTGATTTATCATGTGTCATCCAACAAATTCTAGTCAACTAAAGTGAAAAGCAATGTAAACCGAAGTTAAATAAAGCCAAAAAGGTTAGATATAATGAGCATGATTAGATATATTGTGAAGCTAGAGCTATGCCAACTCATTAAAAAGGCCCATCACTCAAGTCCTATGTTAAAAAATGCTATCTAAAGAAAGGACTAAGAAATCAAAGAAAAAATACAAAAATTAATAAATAAATAAAGTGTTGAGTGGACAACTCTAAGCAAATCTCCTTCTAAAAGGCTTGCATGTGTAAAATAAAGATTTCTAACTCTTGAATGTTGAAATTTGGCAGCTCATGGAGAAATTTCCTCCTTGAGGAAGCCCTCCTCACTCTAAGGAGACCCTAATAGCCCTTGGAAGAATTTAATTTGCACAAGAAAAATATTATTTTTAATATGGAACCATGTCTACACAAAAAGTAAAAGTTGGCTTGGAAGAGGAAATTAGACCCCCAAGCCCACATATAAAAAGACATCACTTGACATCACTTGGAAGCATCATCACACATTCATCTCTTCATCTCTTGGTTCGATTTGGCCTCAAAATTGCAAGTCCTAGTTCTCACACGTGCAAAGGAGAAAGAGGCACTTTTGTTGACCAATGCTGACTTTTTGTTTGGGATTGTTCTGACCAATGACTTGGAAGAGTTTGAATTAATTTGAGCAGGGTTTGACAACAAGTCTGCTAAGGTTTGACCACAGACTTTCTCTCTCCTTTGACCAAGAGTTTTGGTGCTACTTTCACTGGGTTTGACTAAAGGAAGAAGGCCACACATTTTCACTGATTGACCAAACTATTTGGGATTTGATTTGACCATTGACCAGGTAGGGTTAGGGTTGTGTTGACTGCTATTGACTTTGACTAAAAATTTCAAAATTGAAGTTTGACCAAATTTGACTATTTTGCTCATCTTTGATAGGAAAAGTCAAGGCCTTGACCTTTCACTCATTGTTGATGTACTTGAACTATGCATATCTCTGTTGAACATTTGATGATTGTTACCGCTCAAACTAGCAGGGGGCCTAAAAGGGACTCCTAAACGGACAACTGCTAGGTCAAGGGAAACAATGGAGACTTAGCCCGCTGTCACCTCAGCTAAGACTCCATACTCTTTACAAACTTTCAACGTGTTGACAAATCTAGGGCATGAATTAAAGATTTCTCAGCTTGATAATTGTTGGTGATATAATTTTTCTTAGCTTATAGTATTTTCCTCATTATGTTATTATTGTGTTCTTTTCATCAAGACAATTACCAATATGCACAATAAAAGACAAGTGACACAGTATGTAAGCTTGTCAGCGAGGGCCAAAACCTCTCACCTCTTGACAGGAAAACCCGATCAAAATTCTTCTTCTAGATCTTCAATTGATGAGTACCAAGACTATGACAAAGACCCTTGACTCTAGCATGCTCCCAAGTGTTGAATAATCTAGAGCAAATAAGTGTAGTGTGATTCTTCATTACTTGATAACAATTTGTGGAGTCTTTTTAATTTTTCTTGTTAGCTTAATCTTCTTCTTATTATTATTAATGCATGTGTGTGTGCTTCATCAAATTGCTATCAAAATATAAGAGCAATAACACAAGATGTTGGCTCTATGCCATGGCCAAAACCTCTCTTCTCTTGAGAGGAAAACCCTTTAGTAAGTTTATCTTATTGAAGCTTCTTATTGATCAATGCCAAACCCTAAACCCCTAATTTGAAGATCCTCCAAGCACAAGTCAAGTCCTTCTGGCACTTTGTTTCTTCGACACTTCCTCCTTCCGACACTTCGACCTCCTTCTTCCCGCACTTCGTTCTTCTCTCAATTGTTGACAGACCTTGTTGCACTTGCTCTAGAAGAGACACCTTTTGATAAGTCCCTTTTTTCTTCTACTTGACCAAATGAGCTCTTTCTTCAAGGTGTAGGTGCAGACTTGATATCATTGTCCTGCTGCCCTAGATTTCCGCACGTGTGGTTATTTCCTTGATATGGTAAGCCCTTTTCTTCCTTCATTTGAGTGTCCTCCTTCGCTTGATTAGGAGACCCTATAGGTCTAGTTTCCTAACCCAATTAGAGAGATATGCCAACTGTGGGTTTTTGTTGTTCTGATCACAGGCAGCCTTCCCTGTCCTTGCACGTGTGACTGTAGATTGCCCTACAAATAGTCCTTTAAGATTCGGTGTTATTCCTTCCTTCGATGGTGCACTCGAGACTCCCTTTCTCGTCTCTTTTTCACCCTTTACTTGCTCATTTGCTACGCTACTTTCAGAGGTAAGTGAGTCCATTTTGGTGGAGTGGACAACCTCTATATATAGAGGATTGTCCCTACTTTTAGGCCGACTTGAGGACAGTTTGCAGGTCGACCTGTTGTGCTTGCTTTGGATGGCTTCTTTGGTGGTGTAACATGCTTGAAGGAGCTTCTTTGATGGTGCCTTTGCATAGGAGGGGACTTGACTTTGCTTGGAGGTATTCTCTTGACCCTAATACATGGTGTAATATCTTGACCCTAATACATGGTGTAACATGCCCTTAAGGCCTTCAACATTTTCCTTTTGACTATTTGACTCACCTATAGCACTTAACATGTGTTAGACCTATTTCAATGAGCAAGAAACTCATTGACATATATTATAAAAATAATATTTTTTTTCTTGAGTAAGTACAAATATCAAAAGTACCTTTATGAAGACCGAACCTAGTTACATTTCATTCAACACTCCCTCT
This sequence comes from Pinus taeda, assembly GCA_000404065.3. NCBI lineage: Eukaryota > Viridiplantae > Streptophyta > Pinopsida > Pinales > Pinaceae > Pinus > Pinus taeda. Next base: position 322,021 of record APFE030261015.1, on the reverse strand, counting down.
TAACTAGGGAGGTATTCATACAATATTACAAGGTGTTTGGCTATTATCAATCTTGAAGAATTCATATAATTGAAACCAAATTTGCAATCCATCTGTTATAGCATCATATCCATCAGCATTGTCACAATGCAAGGCCTTGACTAACAGCTCATCTCTTCATGAGATCATGAGCTATAATGTAGGCGAGACCAATGATTTATAGACACCTTCATCATTGTCTCTCAAGGTACATACCCACCCGGGTGTTCTTTGAATATGACCTTCTAGGATTATTCTTTTCTTGGGTTCCCAACCCTCAAAGAATATCGGTCCTCTTGCCTACTTTTGTCTTGGATGCCCTACACATCCTCAAAGAGTATCGGATGCTAGATGATTACCCAATCCTCCCATTCTTTCTTCCCAAGTGAAGACAAGAATGTTGTGTCTATCTTTTGTCTATATTTCCATTCATTGCCTTCATCTAGACTTACGGTTGTTAGTCCTAGTCTAGTGCATGACCCGTGAGATGGAAAAAAAAAACACAAATGTCACTCCTTTGTAATCAGGGGTGCTCCAAAACTCCCATTTGATCAGGGACTGTCAGAGCTCCCTCTTAACTAGGGACTCTTTCATCCATCAACAACTTCTTCTTCGTGGGTCCTTCAACTGCTTGATCTCCTTCCTTTCTTTGATGTCATGGAGTCTTTGTTCGAACTTCCTTTAAGTAGAGCACTACCCATCGATCACTTTCCTTCCTGGTTTGTCACGTCATTGCTTCCTTCGTGGAAAGTGGCTTTCTTGTCATACATCAGGTATTCTTGTCATCTGGCTACTCTTTGTCATATGTCCATGCTTCGGAATACACTTCTCATGGATACAATGTTGTACTTGCTTGTTTACATGCTTCAACCTAGTAGCCCATCATGACTTCATCCTGATATTGCTTCAATATTAAATGGTGCTTTTGCTGGATGGTTTCTTCATCATGACATTTTCATAGGGTAGAATTAGTTATTTGCATCTTTCATATCTCCAAGGACTTTATAGATGTCAAGGGTCCTTTGTTCCTTTGTCAGAGTTGTTATGCCTTCTTTCAGGAGATATATTCAATGGTTCTTTGTCAGATAGTGATTCTTTGTGATCATGGTGTTCTTCACATGCTTGATCTCTTTCTTCATTTGCTTCTTCTTGGATAGACTGGTCAACCACGTTATGCTTCTTGTGAGAGCACTTCTTCATTGCTTGCTTCCGGGACTAGTCAGCAATCTCATACTCATTATGGGAGCATATCCTTTTGTTGACCTTCATTGCACTGTAGTAGATGCCTTCGAGCATGTCCTTGGTGAAAGAGATTCTTTCATACTTGATCATGCAATAGAACTATTCCCATGACTTAATAATAAACATATGATAATATGACTAAACTTTGATGCATACATACCTCAACTTGATTCTCCTTTGATCATCTTAGCTTCATTTGGTTGTCCTTGGTGTGGCCCTTCTTGCTTCATCTTAGCTTGCCTGCATATCATCCTTTTCTTGAATCCCATGAATAGGATTCCCAATGAGACATTTGATTTGGTTCATGAACCTTCTTTTGAAGATTCCATCATAGGATCTTAAAGACCCTTGCCTTGCAAATGTTTCTTTTCTTTTGATGATGGAGGTCTTCTAAGATTCTTAATCATGATCAATTTTCATCGTGGATGAGGTCCTATACTAGATATGTTCCTTCTACATGAATATCTTGAGCTATATCTACCATGCTCCTATATTCTAGAAGATATTTCTAACCATGCATTTTGTTCTCATTATAAATGCTACTTCTTCATGAGTATCTAGAACTCTATGTACTTCACACTTCTAGATTCTAGAAGATGTTTCTAGTCATGCAATTTTATTTTTATTCCTACATGCTCCTATCCTAGTCATAGTAGAGATCTGAAGGATCTTCCTTCTTTTGCTTATTTTCTTCTTCTCTCACCTCTTAAGTCATGTGAGCTTCCCTCTTTCTTTTGTTGTTGTTGTCCCTCTTAAGCTTAGGATAATTCCTTTTGTAGTGTCCATATTCTTGAGATCCATAGAATTGGATTTTGGACATGTCTTTGTTGTTTGTTCTTTGTGGAACAAATTTGCCAAATTTTCTCTTTCTCTTGGCCATGGTAGCAAATGCTTGCTCCTTTGATCACACATCTTCCTTTGCTTTAAGTCTAGTTTCCTTTGTCCTGCATACAGACCACATTTCACTGAGTGTGGTTGTTTCCTTCTTGGCACATATGCTTGATGTGAAGTTGCCCCAATCCTCAGATAGAGCACATGACTTCCCCAAGCTCTTGAAGTTGATCTCTCATTTCAGAGATTTTCATGAAGTAGGGAGATATTCCTTTCTTTGTTATCTTTATCTTGTACAATTCATTCCTTAGAGATATTACTTCTCCAGTTGTGGATATCGAAAATAGCTCTACTAGCTTATCATAAATTTCTTTTGATGTTTCAAATTTTGAGACATAAGGAATGTGAGTCTTTGATTGATTCTATTAGAATCTTTTGAGCTCTTGTCTCATCCTTATTGTACTTAGCTAAGGATTGGGATTGTTCCTTAGCAGGGATAGTGATATTCCCTTTGACATGTTCTAGGCGTTCATTCTCCTTGAGGAGTAAATTAGTCCTCTTCTTCCATGCAAGAAAGTTATCGGTACCTACCAATTTGTTGCTTTCCTTGCAAAAAGACATTGATGTATATTCAGAACGAGACATATACTTACTTGATAGATTTTGAGATGTAGTGGATTTGCTTTCTCCTTGATGACTTGATGGCTTGCCTTCCTAGGATCTTGATGTTCTTCAAGTTGCCTTCTCCAAGTGGAATTGCTTGATGAAGAGATTTGCTTGATGACTTGTCGTTTGATGTAGGTCCTGCTTTGATCTACTCTTCTTTGTAGGTGCCTTTATGTGAGGCTCTTCTTCTTGCTATGTAGTCTTCCTTAATGAATGATAGGTGATAGGCCTTCTTTTCCTTGAGTAGATTTGGCTTGATGCTTCAACCATGTAGATGTCTTTCCTCAATGAGTGTTCTTGAGTTGCCCTTTCCTTGATGTGTCACCTTACCTCTGATACCTTGCTGAAGAATCTAGGGCAAATAAGTGTAATGTGATTCTTCGTTACTTGATAACAATTTGTGGAGTCTTTTTACTTTTTCTTGTTAGCTTAATCTTCTTCTTATTATTATTAATGCATGTGTGTGCACTTCATCAAACTGCTATCAAGATTCAAAACATAAGAACAAGAACACAAGATGTTGGCTCTCTGGCAAGGCCAAAACCTCTCTTCTCTTGAGAGGAAAACCCTTTAGTAAGTTTCTCTTATTGAAACTTCTTATTAATCAATGCCAAACCCTAGACCCCTAACTTGAATATCCTCTAAGCACAAGTCAAGTCCTTCTGGCACTTTGTTTCTTCTACACTTCCTCCTTCCGGCACTTCGACCTCCTTCTTGCACTTTGTTCTTCTCTCAACTGTTGATAGACCTTGTTGCACTTGCTCTAGAAGAGACACATTTTGATAAGTCCCTTTTCTTGTGATGATCCCTTTCTTCTACTTGACCAAATGAGCTTTTTCTTCAAGGTGTAGGTGCATACTTGATATCATTGTCCTGTTGCCCTATATTTCCGCATGTGTGGTGATTTCCTTGATATGGTAAGCCTTTTTCTTCCTTCGCTTGAAAGTCCTTCTCCTTCGCTTGATTGGGAGACTTTATAAGTCTAGTTTCCTAGTCCAATTAGAGAGATATGTGTTGAAATTTCTAAGTATTACCCGTTAGAAGTTTTATATGTATTCTCCTGGTTTATTTCTCCTACTTGTTAATTACAAACAAGTTATTTAAACATATAAACATCAAAATAAACACAACACATTCTCAACCATATACAAATCAACAGCGGAAAGAAAACAAACACACAAGTGACACTGTTATTTTTGGACAATCGTCCCCAAAAAAACCCAATGCGGGAAAATTGGTGCAGCTATTCTAAGGGTTTATTATTATGCAGTATTTCCTTGAGTACAACTAGGTGCCAAACTGGCTCACCCGACAGAGAAAAACAACTGGCAGTAATACCTCTCTATTCGCAAACAGGTATTCAAAAAACCTGTCCCATGAAACCCTCTCCCGCAACTCTGAAGAACTGCGTTGGCACTTTTGGCCTCTGCGTCAACCCTCTGAGGCATGTCGCAGCCTCTGGGACCCTCTATGTTACTCCTACAACCCTCTGCGTCGATGACGCATGCCCTTTGGCCTCTACGCTATCTCTGCTGGGCTCTGCGTGGCCTGCTTTGGCTGGTACATCTCGCTCTCTGCCTCTGCATTGGTTTCTTGCACTATCTTTGCCTCTCTGTCCAGTACTCACTGCCTCTCACTACTAATCACTTATTTGACTTTGCTTAGCAACCCCTCTCTAGAAAATTAAATGACTGATCACTCTGGCAAGCCTCCTCTTATACTATTCCTGTTGGTCCTTCAACGACCGAGATTATATCTCTAATCAACGACTAAGATTAGATTTGGCTTGATCCATGTCCTTTAGAACCTTCTAACCTAGTTTTATATTAATATGCACTAATATTTTATTTTTCCTAAGTTTAGACTTGGGAACTCCATTAAAAATATTAATTATTTTAATATCTCCTTAATCGGGTAGAACCTGCTCAAACCATTTCTGGGTCTTGGAGATCTCATGTGCTTTAGCCTCTCCACCAATTTTCATGGCTAGAGCACATTTGATGCTACCCCAAATCAACAATATGCCAACTGTGGGTTTCTGTTGTTATGACCGCAAGCAACCTTCCCTATCCTCGCACTAGATTGCCCTAGAAATAGTCCTTTAAGATTCGGTGTTCTTCCTTCCTTCAATGGTGTACTAGAGGCTCCCTTTCTCATCTCTTTTTCACTCTTTACTTGCTCATTTGTTGCATTGATTTCAAAGGTAAGTGAGTGCATTTTGGTGGAGTGGACAACCTTTATATATAGAGGATTGTCCCTCCTTTTAGGCCGACTAGAAGGCCAACTTGAGGACAGTTTGCAAGCCGACCTGTTGTGCTTGTTTCGGATGGCTTCTTTGGTGGTGTAACATGCTTGAAGGAGCTTCTTTGATGGTGCCTTTGCATAGGAGGGGACTTGACTTCGCTTGAAGGTATTCTCTTGACCCTAATACATGGTATAACATGCTCTTAAGGTCTTCAACATTTTATTTTTGACTATTTGACTCACCTATAGCATTTAACATGTGCTAGACCTATTTCAATGAGCAAGAAACTCATTGACATATATTATAAAAATAATATTTCTTTTCTTGAATAAGTACAAATATCAAAAGTATATTTATGAAGACCGAACCTAGTTACATTTCCTTCAACACTAAGAACCTTGTCACTAACCTTGATGCTCTGCCTCTTCCCTTTCTCGACTTTCTTCTTGATCTTGAACTGCTCTCCTCAGCTCCTTCTAGAGAAACTCAGTCTCTATACTTCACACTGCTTCTTCTCAGCTTCTCTTAGAGAAACTCAGTCTCTATGATCTCACCGACTTCCTCTAGAGAATATTGGTCTCTAGATCCCTATCTTGGTTACCCAGAAGAATCCTTCCTTTGTTGCCCCAAAAGAAACTCTCCTCCACTTGCCTAGAAGAAACCTCTCCTTCGCTTGCCCAAAAGAAACCTCTCCTTCATTGCCCCAGAAGAAACCTCTCCTTTGTTTGCCCAGAAGAAACCTCTCCTTCGCTGCCCCATAAGAAACCTCTCCTTTGCTTGCCCAGAAAAAACCTTCTTCACTTGCCCAAAAGAATCTCCTTATCACGTCTTCGCACTTCTTCTTGACCTCTTCTTCGAACTTTTGTTTCACCTCTTCTTTGTACTTTTGCTTGATCAAATGCAAGTCAAGTTGCTTGCCTCTAAGTGAGGCTGACTGTGGCTATATATACACATCCACACATGTCCTTTAGGCTGACATGTTCACTAGTGTTCATGCCGACTTCTTCTAGCATGTTCTTCCATCGTTGTAGGCCGACTTGAAGAGGATAGGTGACAAGGTCTTGGAGGATACTTTACATGGACAAGATTGACCTTTTACAAAGTCTAATATGACTTCATTACATGACAATGACTCTATCATTTTATGACTAGATGACAAATAATCCTTAAAGACTCTCAATGGGAGTCTTGACTCAAAAATTGCTCATGAAAATCATGAAACAAGCAATACAATAAATTTATTTTTTTTCTTTACATCTCATTACGTAAAATCATATTTACATTTCATTATGAAGACCGAACCTAGTTACACTTTTCAACACAATGGGAGGAGACTCGGTATATAGAAAGTCACTCGTGAAGGATGAGTCAACAAATAGATATGAAGTGACCTTAATGGTCCTATTCCTAGAAGGGGGGTCAAGAATGCAGCTTACTCGGTCTCTAAGCAAGGTACAAAGCTTTCTAGGAGGAGGTGAGGATTTAAGGGTTGGGTTGATGGGATATGACTTGTGAAGGAGTTTCCTAATCCCTAAAATCCTTATTGAACTTGGTATCCCAAGTGGTTCTTAAAGACTTAACTTTTCAAAGGTATGCAACTACACGAAACTAAGTGCACCCGACCTAGGTTAAGGGGAGAGAGTTTAGCAATCAATGATGTTCTTAACACAGACAAAGAAGGGGAAAGGATCAAACCAAGAATTTCCACTTAAAGGTGTCAAATTCATCCTATGAGGTACTAGCCTAGGGAACACCAGGGCAGGAGATCTCACAATCCCCCCATCAGAATTTCTTCAAATTTGGCCGAGACCTTGAAGACATACCAATGCAGTAGAGGCTAAGAGATCGAACTTTTTTAATGGCCACTTTGTCGGAAAAATGATGCCCTAGGTGACCCAACTTGACTAGACCTAGAAGAGAAGGGAAGAAGGTGAAGAAAAATGTTCTTTAAGTGATCACCTATTGGTAGACCAGTGCCTAATCCCTTAAGGGAGAATGGAGTCTAGGAGAATGATGAGACAGCACTCCGTTTCTTGGTCAAGGAGGCCTAAGGATTGCTTCATTTGGCCCTTAGGGCAAGAATAAGTGACCTAAAACCTTTTATACTTTTCTTTGCAAAAAAAGATGGCTTATCAAGATAATTTCAATGGTCGAATTATCTCTAGGATGCTATATAGAAACAATAATTCCACAATTTCGCAATTATGCAATGCAGCAATTAGCCCTAGTATAAAGAAAATCCCATTCAATGCATATGACAAAGTGAAAAAAGAATAGCATTAAATGCGTATACTTACATGTAAAAGAACATATCCAACCATCAACAATTTGACAATAAATAAGCTCCAAGATAAGATACTCCAATCCAAAAATCAAAATTCATCCATGCTTCAATTCATCCTCCAAGAAAAAGTGTGAAATTCTCAAGAAAGAAGAATGATCCAATCCAAAGCTATGATACAAATGAATTCATGTCTCTCCTATTTATACACTCCTTAGGAGTTCGAATAACCTAAATTTAGCTTACAATACCCCATCAACTAAAATAATGTGCAAATAACTATCTATTGGTGACAAGCCCACCAAACTAGCTAATGAATGAAATAATAAGCCTCCCAAGAGGTCGAATAATCAATAATGCATGTCGTTGGGCTCTTTAAGAGGCCTGATGATGTCCATATGTGCCAAAATGATGAGTTGGTATTCCAAAATAATGGATAAGGGGTTGGCCCCTTGTTCTCCACATAATAAACCTGTGGTGCTCCCCATGGTTGTGAGGGCACACAAGTGACCTCATGGGTCTCCAAGTCGAAGATGCATGTAAACCATATGTAAGGGCTCAGATGATGGTATAATTGATGCCACATCAACATACAAGTCTTGGGTCATCTGCCAAGTGCATGGTACATTTGTGGAGCTAGTTGGGCAAAGGTGAACTAGGTGCATCTTCCTCGTCCAATAGGTGAATCTCGAGCAATCTTTGAGCATCTTTGGGGATCCATGGAGTGTTGCCTACTATTGTGGAGGCCCATGGCTCTCAACACACACCCTACATGTGCCAATGCAACCCTTAGGAGGGTTCGAACGTCATATAAGGAAACCAAACCCAAGATGGAGACCACCTGCAATCCTGCATAAGATCCAATGTGTCCCCTAGCCTTCTAGTACAAGTCATCAAGGAAATAGAATAAAAGAGCTTACAAACCATCGACCACAAGTGGGGACTTCATAATGGCATGCCCTTCCATAATGGACTTTGGCATGTGCTAATGCCTCCAAGCTCCAAATGGTGTTAACCAAGTATCCTATTAGATGGTTTCTACTTCTAAACGGGATAATATGTCCAAGATACATCCTTAAAAAGGTGGTGGCACGTGATAGAGATGAATGGAGTAGGGAATTAAAAAGGGCAGCCCTGGGCCATACGCTGGGGTACAAGGGTAGTTACTAAGAGGGAAGCCCACACTTGGGTATATAATGTATAGGAGGAAGAAATCGTGGTACATGAGGTGCCCTGGCCTATAGAACCTATAGGAACCAGGGTGATGGCTATGATGGTGGGGTAGAGCTCATGTATTGGCTTTTGTCCACAGGGTAAATGTGTTTATCACAGCCATCTTTTACATTTTGTGGTACATTTTTATGTTGAATGTGGCCAATTATGCTTTTGCTTTTCTTTTTAGTTGCATCAACCTCCGAGGCATCATTCCAAGCCCGAACCAAGGTGTGGGCAAGGGGAAGGGAAGAGTTAGCCCTATGTGGACCCAGTGGAGGAATGTGGACCCAGGAGGGGGAAATGATCAATGGGTTTATAATCAGTGGAAAGGGGGGAATATATGTAGATGAGGGAGTGGGACCACACAACCAAAATCAGGGTTTCCCATGAAATATCATCCCTAAATCCAAATGGTCAGTGAAAGAGATCCCACAAGACTAAAATCCAAATTTAATACCCAAAAGGGGTCTAGGAAACAAAAGCACAGACCCAGCTCATTCTTTCCGCCAAATCCCCCCATTAATCCATGCCCAAAAATGTCCATGATAAGTAAGCTACAATACTCAACTACCAAATGACAAGGCATACATTTAGGTTCAAGAGGCCCACCTTCAAACATACGATCATGATATGTGAATGAGGGACCATATGGTTGTGGCTCAGGTGGCAGAGAAATGGCACAATGAGTTAGTTGGTGGCTGCAAGGAGTTGTTGGCTTCCGGTTGAGGATCGTCTTGGAGAAAAACTTTCTCTTAGGGATATCACCCATAAAATGGTGGGTAACATTTGGCTCCAACTGGGATGTGATCTCTCGAACAGGAGATCACGAGAACTCCATCAATTACAATAAATTAGAACCCCAACCCAAGTTAGAAAAATAAATTACAATTTTATTTACAAAATATACATAGGTTTCTAAATGGATTTTGAGAAAGCAATTTTTTCAATATTTTTTACTTGAAAGAATGGCTAAAACGCTTCAGAAAAATTAGTGATCACTACAGCGCAATTAAATCCACCATATAAAAACTAGAGATCCAAGCAATAGTGATTCTTGCCCAAGTTTGTGAACTTGAAGGCCAAGAATTGAAATACTTGCAAGCAGCATGAATTTATCTCAAAATAATTTGTTAGATCACATGGGGAATCAAACCACCTAAGATTAGCCCAAAACTATCAATAGTAGGGTTCTATCTCCATCTAATGATAAAAACAAATCTTAACAATATTTAGCACAACATAGAGATGCCCGTAGTCAACACATACCACAACTCAATAAGAAAGAACACCTTGAATTGCACCCCAAAGTCTTTTATTATGGTAAAAAAATACTTCCCAATGGGACAATAGTTTGCACAATGCTTCAGCAGCAATTCTAGCCAGAGATCAGGATGACTAGAGACTCAAATGACTCTTTAATTTATAGATAAATCCTCCAAATGGAAAAATAACAGCTAGTTTCTTTGATCCTTGTCAAAATAATCTTAGCCATTGATAAATACTTCAAAATCTTTTAATCTTCGCCCTGGATTTCTTACTTTTGAGAAATTTTCAAATTTATCATTTAATTCCATTTTAATTAGTTCAAAATTAATTATTTAAAGCTAATTTCCTCAAAAAATTACTTTGACATAACCACCAAGGTCCAAGGGTCCAAATTTTGTTGAAAGAGACAATATTCCCTTGGTGGAAGAGCTTTAAAAATTTATTATTTCAAGAGCCACGAATTTTTCCATTTGGAGAATTTATTTTCGTAGACAATTTAATTTTGACTCTAATTAATTAATTTGCTAGCTTAAGATTTTAATTTATTTTGCCAAAAAAAATTAATTAATTTACACATTAGGGAAATAATTATTTTTCCAACCCTCTAATACATATGATTTTTCATTTACAAGACTCAAAGAGGGAATACAAATTCGTCTTAGATCCTCATAACATATAATCCATCTACGACTCAATATGATCTAGTAAACCAAGTGATTTCTAATAAAATAATTTGGCCATTTAGCTTAAATTATTCCCAAACTACTTTTACATCAAACTCAACTAAAACACTAGGACTCACCTAATAATTCGACAATAAACTTCACCCTAGATTTGGAGGTTTAAGCTGAAGGGGAAAACCTTTTCTGATTAGCCATGTCAAAAAACACAAGTAATCAGTGAAGTTAAAAAGCCTCCTAGGATGGAATTCGTCATCAAATTATAGGCTTACCTAGGTTGTTACACAGATTCATGGTTTTACTAAGATCATTTATAATATATAACTTGAAGAATGGGATGACTATGACACATGAACGATTGATATGTGATCCGATCCTTGTTGAAAAATGTTGGTACTTCTGCTTCCTTGGAACTTTGACAATTTGAGTGCAACAAGTCCCAAGATGAGGCTGTATTAAGGTTTCCAAGAAGCTGCAAGGACAAAGTTGTTGCATCAAAGTTGCAGGTCGAGTAGCAGTGGTGTCGTTGGTAGGTCAAAGTTGCAAGGAAGAAGCAATTTTGTACAGAATCAAGAAAGGACTTGAGGAAGGGCTAACTTTATACTGGGAGGAGGACTTGGTCTAGGGATTGGGTCTTTGTATCTCATTTGAAGCGAATTCTAAGACGAGAAGAGTTTCTGGGTTTTTCCTTTGGAGGGTTTTTGCCCTAGCTGAGAGCCTATATTTGTGTCCTTTGTTGTTATTGTTTCTTGATATTTTTTGATGAAAAGATCTAACTAAAGAACATCAAGAAGATAACTAAGATTCACAAGCAAGTATCAAGGTTAAAGAAAATAAGTTTAATAGTTGCCACTTTACATTTTCTAACAATAAGCATGGTTAATAAATAAACTTCATCTGCGTTAAAAACAAAACATTGTTAGGTTGCTTCTACATTTTAACTTTTCAGCTGATAGAAAATTTTAACAAGCATTCACACATAAAATTAGACACTTATTTTTGGTCAACTTTGACCCTGGAAAAACCCACAAGGCGAAAACTAGTGTGAAGGAGATTTTATTTTTTTCCTTTCTCAGAGAAATTTGTACAACATTAGCTACAAACTTAGAGTTACTTATCTCTCCCTGCATTGTCTCGATTTATGGGCCATTGTTTGACTTACTACTCAAAAATTCATGCCACTGACAACACTTGACACCCACGAAAACAGAACCATAGTTCCAACAACCTCTGCTTGGAAACATGTGCCACTAACAGCCTCCTTTAGCAACAATCACATTGTCATGCTCAGTCTTTTGCCTAGGAATGTGTGCCTAGTCTTTTAGTTTCCTCTCTAAAATTTGGGCCTATTCTCCTCAATTTCAACTTGACACAACCTTAAAAAATCATGAAATCTCCTTGAAAACAGTATTAAACTCTGCCCTCACTGTCTCAAAGTTCAAGCCTACTAAACAGCCTTCTCAGCCTCAATTTTTGTGCTAGTATCTCTACACACTAATTTTGGGAACGTGTCACTCCTTTCCAGGATGAAATATCGACCCTGTCTTGAAGCTTGAGCTATTGTAGATCTAGTTCTCCTCAGCAAAATAGCTCTCACAGTGTTTGTCTCTCCTCAAATTTCTCTTAACCTCCTTGAAGCTCTCACAACCTCATTTCCCCTCTTCTCCAAGAATGCTCATGAAGAATGAATAACATCTCATGCCAATTTCCCTTTTTAGTTCTCATTAAGATGAGAGAACCCTAACCCTTTTGATCAGGGGTTGAGATTAGATCTCAGCCCTCTAAATCAATGGTGGAGATCTTTTCCTTCCCTAGTCACTTTATAACTTTAAGTTGTACCTAGTACCTTTTTTCACATAAAGTCACTTTAAAAACATAAAGTGACTTTAATATTATAAGGTACCATGTACTTTTTCTCATAAAGTCACTTTATAAAAGTAAAGTGACTTTAATGATATAAAGTACATATTATTAAACTACCTCATAAAGTGACTTTAAGTCACATGACTTTAATAACTCATAAAGTCACCTCACATGATTTTAATAGCTCATAATGTCACTTACAAAAAAGGTGTTCTCATGTGTTTTCCTAGGCAAAAGGCAAAAGCACTAGAAAACACTTCCTTGGTACCCTTTTTCTCAACAACTTTCGTGTATTGATTGCATACTGAGCAAAACGAACAAGAAGGAAATATAAAGACGGGTATGAGTCAAATATTAGAGGCTACCAAATAATTGATGGTACAAACTGGTATCAACCCCGTGTGTAGTGCAAGTGGCAAAAAGTTTTGACTCCAAAATAAAAGGGAGAAGGGGATGGTTTGCAATCTTCCATGTGAAAAAGATGAAGAAGGTCACATGCATACTTAGATTGGGAAATAGAAATTCCTTCCTTTGGTTTGCAATACTCAGAGGCCAAGGAAATAGTTATATGCATACATAGATTGGGAAATAGAAATTCCATCCTTTGGTTTGCAAAACTTGGAGGCCAAGGACTCAATGCAAATATCTTAAATCTATCATTTCAAACTTCTTCTTAATGCTTGACATCACATGGGTTAAAAGTCTAGGGTCACTACCAAAGACGATAAGGTCATCAACATAAAGAACAAGGATTATGAGATGGTTTTCAACTTTCTTGATGTAGAAAGTGTTGAAGAATGTGACTAGTGTCGGTCTTCATAATTATATTTGATGAAAAGAAAGAAAAATAATTTTTTATTGTAAAAGAAAATTATTTTGAAGCATGGGTTTCATGCTCTTTTATTTATTTTCTAGGTCAATGCCTCCATTGAAGGCTTCTAGGTTTTGTCAAGAGTCAAAAGAGGTATTATCACAATTATTAGACCCTTCCTGGGCTTTTGTATCATGTAAAAGGAATTATTTTTGAGTCAAAATGTCATTTGTCACCTCCACTCCAAGTTGACCCTGTCCTGATGAAGTCGGCTTGGATTAGGGCTGCTCGACCCAACAAAAGCATTTTAGATAAAAGTGCAACTCGACCTATTTGGCATCATCTCACTTACAAGATTGATCTACAACTTTAGGGCAAGAAAAGAAGAGCAAAGAGCAAGGAGAAGGAAGAAAGAAATTTTTGGGCATCTCTCTCCCACACGTTTGAAATTTCAAAAGTGCAGGCAGGCTGAAATTTTAGAAGTGCAGGCAAGCCCAAAATTCTGAAGTAGGGGCTGAAATTCTGTATTGAAGTTGTATTTTTCAAGCTGACACTTGGAGTCTTTGGCAAAGATCATCTACTTGAAGGAAAGGTCGACTTGGTGATTAGAGGAGGTCTTTGTCTAGGTCAAAAGGTTCTTGGATTGTCTCATCTTGATTTGAATCTACTAGTGGAAGAGTTGTACTAGGTTTTCCCCTGCATAGGGGTTTTGCCTTGGTTGAATGCATATATCTTGTGTTCCTTGTTCTTGTGATCTTCATACATTCTAATTTGGTAATTGCTTGATGAAAGATAACATAATAAATAAGTAAAAGAAGCTAGCTAAGGTTTACATTGAAGGCAGCTGGAAAAATCACTAACTCGTGGTCATTATCAAGATTGCACGGTCATCTAGAAACTACAAGGCCTATGATATGAGATTGAAGAATTCCAAATTGAGTACAGGAATTAGTTCAAGGTACAGTAATTCGAGTTCAAAGGTAAAGGAAAGGTACAGGTTCGAGAATCATGGTAATTTGAAGCTCAAACATAGAGACAAGGATAAGACAAAATAAGGACAAATATAAGAAGTTTGTTCATAATAGACAAGTCTAAAATTCTAAGAGTGTTAAACAGGTCCGAAGGTATATTACTGTCACAGAGTGTAGTTAATATAAGGACCAAAAAGCGCCACCCGAAGCTACAGCGTTATGTTCATGTCATCCAGTTGAAGAGCCATCCGAAGTTATTGTCCATGTGTTCATCCGAAGAGATTTGTGTTCATCTGAATTTTGGTGTCACCACAGAAGGAACGAAATAAAAGTTTATGTGCAAGTGATTAAAAGGTGACCAAATCCAATATTTAAAAGACTAGTTACAGTCCTAATCTCCAGCGAAGAGCCTCTTAAAGAGAGGAACCAAGACCAAGTTGTTGAAAAATGTAACTAGGTTCGGTCTTCATAAATGTATTTGAGTCATTATGTAATGTACTTGTCAAAAGAATGAAGAAGAAAAATTTTATTATTATCACAATAACTTATTAAAGCATGGCTTTCATGCTTGGGTCATCATTGTTTAGGTCAAAGTCCCCATTGAGGACTTCTAAGATTTATTCTGAGTCATTAGAGTCATTGTCCATTTAAAGAGACCCTTCTTGAGCTTTTGAATCATGTAAAAAGATTTACTATTGAGTCAAATTACGTATTTGACACCTCCACACCAAGTCAGCCTCAAGAAGATCAAGTCAGCCTCAAACAAGGAAATTCGACCTCACCTCAAGCCTATATATACAAGGAGATCAAATTCATTTGGAGTACTCTCTCAATCACTCACAAGTTCGATATCCGGAAGAAAGAGTTGGAAAAGTGTGAAGGAGGAAGAGGAGGCTGGAAGAAGTGCAAAGTTAGATAAAGAGTAAGGAAAAGAGAAAATCGAAATTTTGGGCTATCTCTCTCTATCTAGTTTGGGCTTCTCTGGGAGATCGAATATTTTCTTGTCTGGTCAAAGTTGTTGTTGTTGCCATCTGTTGGGTCGAAGTGTTGTTGCTTCAATGTCAAAATTTTGGGTCGAAGTTGCTCACTTGGTGGTTGGAGTGTTGTGTCTAGGTTGAAGAGTCTCAAGAAAACTACTGAAGGCAGAGATTTTGATTGCCTTTTCTCCTAGATAGGGGTTTTGCCATGGCAGAGTGCCCACATCTTATGTCTTGTGTTTTTGTGATCTCCATACACATGTAATTTGGTAATTGCTTGATGAAAGATAATATAACAAATAAGTAAAAGAAGCCAACATAATTCACAAGTAATTATCAAAAAAAAAGAAATCTAACCCTAATTCTACTAGCATTGATTTCTCAACACAAGCAACATAAAGGCATTCTTAACAATCATTGGAAAACCTTACTACAAGCTACTATCATCATAAGGACTAGAGTCAACGTTGAAAAAGAAACCTATGCACAAGGGAAAGTCGAGCCTTCACAATATTATAATAATCAATCAGAATGAATCTCAAATATAGAGCTCGTTGGGCAAGCTTGGCATCTTTGTCTTAAGGAAAGTGTTGGAAAATTAGAAAGGCAGGAAGATTTCCTTATAATTAATAATTACTTGTGATGTTCTTAACTTCTTATTATGTTTCTTTATAGCTTCTTTTTTTTAGTTCATCAAGCAATTACCAAAGCAATAGCACATAAAACAATGGACATAAGATACAGGCTCACAACCAGGGAAAAACCGCTCTCTAAGGAAAAACCCAGTCAGTAATTCTTCCTTCAATAGTTTTCCAAAGATATTCCAAGACTCTATACCTTGAAACAAACTGTCCTCCACACCAAGTCAACATTCCTCTTCTCTTACAGATGATACTACTTGATCTGGCAGCAGCAGCAGCAGTAGTAGCACTTTCTTCAACCCAACAACTTCAACCTTGCTATGGATACTTCAATTTTCACTGAAAGACTTCAATCTTCTCATAGGAACTTCGATTTTGGCCCAATACAGCTTCCTAATGCAGCAGCACCCACAACCAATAGCTCCAACTTGTACTTTGATCTGGCAACAGCACCCACAACCAACAACTCCAACCTATACTTTGATCTGGCAGCAACAACATACGGCAACTGGCTACGGCATCAACAAGAAAACTTTGTTCTTCCAATCCAGGGCACGAGAGAGGGATAGATACACCAAATTTTCTTATTTCCTTCTTTCCTTCTCCTTGACCAAACTCACACTTCCTTTTCTTCCTCCCTCTATTTCGCACTTTTTCTAGCTTCAAGAGATATCGAACTAGCTTGTTTAGTGAGTTCTTCAAATGGAGTTCGAATTGCTTCATGTAGAGTCCTTTGGTGAGGTCGAATAGCCCTCTTTGAGGTCGACTTGATCATCTTAAGGCCAACTTGGTGTGGAGGAAACATAATTCATATTTGACTCAATACTAAACATGTTTACATGATTCAAAAGCCCAAGAAGGGTCTCTTTAAAAGTACAATGACTCTATTAACTCAGAATAGATCCTAGAAGTCCTCAATGGGGACTTTGACCTAACACATGATGACCTAAGCATGAAACTCATGCTTTAATAAGTCATAATAATCATAATAATTATTAGTTTCTTTATTCTTCTTTATTCTTTTGATAAGTACATTACAAGATGACTCAAATACATTTAATGAAGACCGAACCTAGTTACATTTTCCAACACTCCCTCTTAACTAGGGAGGTATTCATCATATACAAGTACAAGGAAGATCTCAACTATATCAACCATGAAGAACTTTAGGCACGCAATGACATGGACTAGATTCCTAGCCAGGGCAATCTATCCATTGGTCTCTCAACAGTTTAGGCACCGCAATGCCATGGACTAGATTCCTAACCAAGGTAATCTATCCATGTGGGACTAAGATGGAATCAAGCTTTCAGCCTCTCTAGGTACCATCGGGCTTACATGCTAACCATTAACCCAGGGATCTAGGTGTATATCCAAAAACAGAGCTCTATAACCAACACCACCTTTCCAACTTTGGGACCTAGACATAAACATAGTGTCGGCCAAATGTCCTCCCAAACAATGCTTCACTCACAAAGCCTCAACATTCCTTGATCCATAAAATCAAGGATAACCAATCTCTCCCAATCAAATTGATTGGTAACCAACATGCTATCAAAATGTTCGAGAGGAATCACTTGAACAAACACAAACCCAATCAATAATATACTTTCACATGTACATAATCAAATACAAACCTTCGGGGTTTTTCAGACAACAGAGATTGCTCCTCAACATAGCAGGACTATCAATCGAATCTTTAACAAAAGATTCCTTAGTCATATGCTTTTCTTTCCTACTTTTTATATATAGCAACATTTCTTTCAAAATGTATTCTCCAATCAAAACTATGTTATGCCCTCCCTCTCAACCAGGGAGCATCCCTTTATCCAAGCTCCCTCTGAACCCAAGGAGACCAACTTCTTTACTTTGACATCGGAGAATCTTTAGTGGCTTCCAACCATTTCATCAAAGTTGTCACATCATGCTTATTGAAGAACATCTTCACCATATTGAAGATTATGTACCTACACAACTTAGATAGCAAGTACAACCAAATCTCTAGAAGCATGAAGTTAGCCATATCAGAATTACGGAAGCATTTCAACCTTATTTATATCAAATACCCAAACTTAATTACAAATAAGAGACATACCCAAATTTAATTTCAACATCTTGCTAGGGACTTTGTCATAAACCCTAGGCTACTTCATAACAACTTTCATTATATCCACGGTTTCAATGTTTCTTTCAAAGGTATGACATACCCTACTACAACATATAGAAAACCCTAGAAACAATTCAAATATATACAGATCTACAAAGCATCTAACAAATTTCAGAATTA
The DNA here is from genome assembly GCA_000404065.3 of Pinus taeda. NCBI lineage: Eukaryota > Viridiplantae > Streptophyta > Pinopsida > Pinales > Pinaceae > Pinus > Pinus taeda. The sequence continues at coordinate 304,027 of APFE030261015.1, read as the reverse complement.
ACATGTTAGACTTCTCACTAGGGTTTCACACAAATCCTAGATTTCATACATGAGAATTAATCAATCAAAATCAATCACAACTTAGTCATCAACATGACCAGCTTCCACTAGGGTTAGTTGCAAACCTTATATTTTTCAATCAAACATCGATCACAACTAAAACTCAGATAACAATCTTACACAAATCTCAAATTGTCACATATACATCAGAGATTTTTATGAAGCTCTTCTTTTGTCATCATTCTAAAATCCTGATGATGGATCCCATTTGGGATTTGAAACGTTGGTATAAAAATGTTCATACTGTGGATTCTCCGATCACTGATTCAAAAGATGCAAACCACAGATCTCTTAAATCCAAAACCATAGTCTTCTTAGGGTTTGGTTATAAAGTTCAGATCTCATAATGAAATCCTACTCTTTTGATGTTTAGGGTTTTGGAAATGTTATCGTAAAACCCTAGCCCTTTTAGGGTTGGATGAATTAGGGTTCAGAATTTATAAAAAAAACCCTCGTAATAGTTAAAGTAAGGTCCTAGGAATGAAACCCTAGGAATCTGTGCTACCATATGATTTCCTAGCCTAATTAAATTTGTTGTATATCTAATTTTGGAATTTGATGTAGGTATCTAGGGTTTACGACAAAACCCTAGTAGAGATTGATATTCTAGGGCATGATAATGAAACCCTAGATGTAAAATGTTTTCATTGTGATTGAAGTCTTAACTGGTTTTAGCCTAATTAAATTTGTTGTATATCTAATTTTGGAATTTGATGTAGGTATCTAGGGTTTACGACAAAACCCTAGTAGAGATTGATATTCTAGGGCATGATAATGAAACCCTAGATGTAAAATGTTTTCATTGTGATTGAAGTCTTAACTTGTTTTAGTCGTTTAGTCTTGATGATGAAATCTAGGGTTTGTAACAAAACCCTAGCTAAGATTGTTGTAAGAAGGCTAATGCATCAAGAGTATAACCTTTTTTTATTGTAAACCTAACTAGATTTAGGTTTTGAATATCTAAAGTTTAATTGTTTTGATGCTCTTATTATAACATGCTAACTTTTTATTAATAAAGTTGACTTCATGCTCTTGTACATACATATTTGTGTTTGGTTGTACTTGTTATTGAAGGTTTGCAGGTACATAGTCTTCAAGATGATGAAGATGCTTACCTCATATTTGATGATAATTTGATAATGATGTTGAGCGTGATGGAAAGAGTTGTGAGAACCTCGATGACATTAAAGTTTACATTAAATTTCTATCGATGACCTTTTTGCAATGTGAAGGAATGATGAAGTTTTGGAAGATCTAAATTCTCTGATGAATTGGTGACGCAAAAGGAAGGGCCTATGTGACTAGAAGAATAAGATAGTTGATGGCCTTGTCCCCTAGTTACTTGGATAAAGGAAAGTGTATATCTCCCTAGTTGAGAGGGAGCTAGAAGAGAAGTGAATGACTTGATGAAAAGACCATGAGGATGTTTGAGATCGGAGAATAGCTAAAGCACTATTGATGGTTATTTGTGATTGATAGTATTGTGAACAAGACTTGGATGTTTTTGGAAGAAGTGTTGAGGCTGATTTGGGTGTTGATAAAGAAGTTAAAGAAGAAAGCTTATGACGAAGATGTGTTTAATATGATGATGACCTAAGCAGCATCTGTATATTTTAGAAACCATAAAGGTTTGAGCTAAACATTTATATATATATATATATTGAAAATTTATTACTAATTGGGGTTGTGATTGTGCAAGATCTGCCCATAAAGAAGGTTGAATATTTTTGGAAGCATACTTGGATTGGTGGATATATCTGATTTAGTTTATAGGGAGAGATGAAGCTTTTTGGGACAACAACACACTTGGGAGCACATTTGGACGACCTATGATGATGTCTATATCCCAAAGTAGGGAGGGTGGCGTTGGTCTTAGAGCTTTGACCTCAGATACGCACCTATATCCCTAGGTTGGTGTTAGAGTGGAACTCTGATGGTACCTAGAGAGGTTGAATCTTGGAACACACCTTGATCCCACCCGATTAGATACCTTGGTCAAGTATCTAATTTGTAGCACTGCATGTGTTGTGACTCTTCATAGAAGATATCATCTTGAGATCTTCCATGTACCGATGTATATATGTAATTATGAATACCTCCTTAGTTAAGAGGGAATGTTGAAGAATGTAACTAGTATGGGTCTTCATAATTATATTTGATGAAAAGAAAGAAAAAGAAATTTGTATTGTAAAAGAAAATTATTTTGAAGCATGGGTTTCATGCTCTTTTATTTATTTTCTAGGTCAAAGCCTCAATTGAAAGCTTTTAGGTTTTGTCAAGAGTCAAAAGAGTCATTATGACAATTATTAGACCCTTCTTGGGCTTTTGTATCATGTAAAAAGAATTATTTTTGAGTCAAAATATGTCATTTGTCACCTCCACATCAAGTTGGCCCTGTCCTGATGAAGTCGGCCTGGATTAGGGCTATTCGAGCCAGCAAAAGCAATATAAATAAAAGTGCAACTCGACTTATTTGGCATCATCTCACTTACAAGTTCAATTTGCAACTTTAGGGCAAGAAAGAGAGCGAAGAGGAAGGAGAGGAAGAAAGAAGCTTTTGGGCATCTCTCCCACACGTTCGAAATATCAAAAGTGCAGGCAAGCCAAATTTCAGAAGTGCAAGCAAGCCGAAATTTCAGAAGTGCAAGCATGCTGAAATTTTAAAAGTGCAAGCAGGTCCAAAATTTTGAAGTTGGTGATCGAAATTCTAGATTGAAGTTGTATTTGTGACGCTGACACTTAGAGACTTTGGTAGAGATCATCTACTTGAAGGAAGGGCTGACTTGGTGATTGGAGGAGGTCTTTGTTTAGGTCAAAAGGGTCTTGGATTGTCTCAACTTGATTTGAATACACTAGTGGAAGAGTTGGACTGGGTTTACCCCTGGATGGGGTTTTGCCTTGGCTGAGTGCCTATATCTTGTGTTCCTTGTTCTTGTGATCTTCATACATTCTAATTTGGTAATTTCTTGATGAAAGATAACATAATAAAGAAGTAAAAGAAGCCAACATAAATCACAAGTAATTATCAAGAAAAGAGGAATCAAACCCTAATACCTACGTGCATTGATTTCTCAACAGAAAGTGAGGTCAAAAATTAAAATAACATATATAGAAGTCGGTATTAAGAAGAAAACTATCCATTTTTGCTCACCAAGCTCGAGGGGCTTGTTTAAAACCATACAGAAATTTCTTAAGGCAGAAAACAAGGCTGGAGTCACTCTGAATGTAGCCAGGAGGTTGTTCCATGTAGATTTCTTCTTGTAGATCCCCATGCAAAAAAGTGGGTTTGACATTGATATGATGGACCTCCCATCCATGTGAGGGAGCAAAGGCTAGAACAAAGCAGATGGAATTCATCTTGGCAACAGGGACAAAGGTTTCATTGTAGTCAATTCCTTCAACTTGAGAGAATCAGTTCTATATACCTATTTACAAGTTTTCCTCCTTTTGGAACAGGTACAAGTTCCCAAGTATTGTTCATATTTTTGTGTTAACAGCACTATGAACTAAGCTACTAAACTTTTGCATTTGATAATATCTCACAAACATTTATTAGAATTTAGAAACAATGAGAACCAAAGCATTAGGATGACAAGATACCATAAGTCTATTTCAACAAAGAAATGTGTTAATAAAATTATGAAGGAAGTTTACATGTCAAAAGCCTAGCAACCAAAACAGAAAAAGAAATGTTTAGATTGATGCATGAGAGAAGAAATGAATGAGAAAAACTTGCCTTTGCTCCCTTGATGGCCGACAAAAACAAGTCCATACTCCTCAGCCATCTTAAACGCCAGATTAATTTCATCATTGCTATATTCATGGAGCGCACTATCTGAAGTTGTTACCATTTTGGCAAATTCCAGGAAATATTTTTCAAAACCACCAGGAGCACATGAGCACAGCATGTATGCTGTTCTATTTGTATTATTTTCAAATGTATGTTGAAGAAAACGAGGAATATGAAGAAATGAACCCTTAGTAGCACGAAGTTCTTGTTCTCCAATAATCCACATCAGTTCACCATCAAGCATGTAGTAAGTCTCATCTTCCTGCGTGCGAATATGTTTTGGAAAACCCCTCCCTGGAGGAACCATCACTTCATAGAGGGAATAAGAATCACCCGTTTCATTTCCTAGCGCTTTTAATGTAACCAGGATTCCAAAAAACCATAAATTGATCCCTTCACCTACAAGCAGATTAAGGCATCACATAAGTTGGTGAAGTAATATCATTATTATCCAATCACTGACATATTATTAATAGAATGCGCAATTTCAGAAATATCTCTGCAAATGTAAACAAATAGGATGTTTTTTTAGCAGCATAAATAGAGCAATTAAGGATGATAGCACAATTATGTTGTCATTTTAAAAACGTGTATTGTTATATTCCACCTATAACATGTGCTCATTGAAGCCATCATCCTCTCAGCATACCCCACACATAGGCATAATTTCAACCACGTGAACAACATTTCTTTGCAAACACCTCACACATTATGCCGTAACTAACAGAAACAAAAGTCTGACATTAACATATCAATACTGAAAATTCCCCATTGCAGAGTTTCTTGATAAAGAATGAACTCAATTGAAAAGTGTAACATCATACGACACCTATGTCTATAAAAAGCAAAATAGTGCTCAGCAAAAGATTATATCCATATCAATTATCCATGTTGCTAAGCTTAGAAGCTGGAAATAGACAACTACATTTAATGATCAGATGGGTTGTCAAGGTTCATGGGTGTGGGTCCAGAAATGGGTATGCCATCTTTGAAATTCATGTTCTCGTGTGTGCAGGGGCATCTCGCATGTGTGCATATATTATCAAAGTTACAAGTATTTTGAAAAAGGAAAGACACGAGTAGCATTTTGTTCACATGATTGGCATTTCTCACGTTTCAAGATACAAGTAACTTCCATTTTCAAAGATCCTTTTTCCTGCAGCCTGTTCCTCCCATAAATTTACCATGTACATTTCATTTCCATTGTACTGGCTTGAAAGGGCCTTGTGCATTTGAAATTGGATCCAGAAAGAATTAAAGGGTTTAAAGAGATTAATCCACCCAAATGTCAGAAAGCACTTCAGTTGGATCCAGAAAAAATTAAAGGGAGTAAAGAGATTACTCCACCCAAACGTCAGAAATCACTTCAGTCCTCCTCCAGCAAGATCAATTTCATCAGAAGATTGATCCCCAATTTTGCCAAAATGACCAAACCATTGAACAAATTATTAAAGAAGGAAGTCAATTATAAATGGGATGCAAGCAGCAGGGCAGCATTCGAAGACATCAAAGAAGCCATCGTAAAGTCTCCAATTTCATAAGCCCTGATTATTCTAAGATTTTTACTGTTTTCTCTTTTGCTTTTAATGATACCATTGCAAGTTTACTTCTTCAATATAGTTAAGAGGGTGAAGAGCAACCAATCACCTTTATGAGAAAAATACTTAGAGATACACAATTGAAGTATGCAATCATGGAAAAGCAAGCCTATGCCTTAGGCAAATCACTCAAGCACTTCAAAACATATGTTGGCTACAACAAAGTGATTTGTTATGTTCCACATACTGCAGTAAGGACATATTGTCTCAACAGGATTTCCTGGGGACCAGAGGCACAGAGGCAAGTTGGCAGCAAAAATACAGGAGTGGGACATTGAAATCAAGCCAACCAAGCTCATCAAAGGGAAAGGTCTAGCTCAATTAATGGTAGAAGGAAATGAAGAGTCCCTTGGTTTAAAAGAAGAATCATGTGCTTTAGTCTGCGCAATAAGCAAAGAATTGGAAAGGATTGGAAAGGCATGATTAGTATAGAGACATCATTAGCAATTATGTAGAAAGAACAATAACATTAATATTGCAGTGGAACATAAAGGAACAACAGAAGAAAAGTATGCACAAAGGGGACACTGGGATTTAGGTCAGAGACTAGGGCGAAAGCCTACAAGAGGGAAAACCCATCCAAATTCTTTTTCTATTAGATATTCATCAATAGTTCAACTGAGATACAAAGTACAATGAAAATGAAATACAATAATCACATCAAGCCTCCTAGGGCCAACCTAGGTCAGTTCACAACTCCATTTGTGAACTGAACAATCTGATCATTGTCTAGTGTCTTCATTACTGTCATCATGAATCATATAATCATAAGAGTAGGAAGACTGATGTAGAGCATATGCTTCACTGTCACCTTACACCATAGGTCATACATCAAGTATCATCATAATATCTGTCAAATGAACTAGGGTTATTGTCAAATCTTAGAGTGCCATCGAGAGTATTGTAATCACTGCCATACCAGATGTCATGCCATATTAAATGATCACTGTGCAACTGTCAATAGGATTATTTTCATACTTCATTAAAGTCATGGACTGTTCATACATCTAGGTTAGATGCTACAAGACACAGTTACATATCCAGATCATATCAGTTTACTGCCAGCTCAGCAATATCACAGATATATATTCATAGAGTCATTAATAACAAGTAGAACCTCATTTAGTCAACAATGCTATGCCAAAGGGTATACCATGCTACAGAGAACCAACTTACTGCAGTGTCGAACCACAGAACATCTCATGCCACAGAGTATGACTTTCAAACTTACTGCAATGTCGATCCACGGAGTATGATTTGCCAATTCACTTTAATGTAGTGTGATGCTACAGGATAGTGTAATGTCTCTGGAACTGATAACAAGCCATAATTTACATATACAGGCCACTGGATTATGAATGTGAGTTACAGACGTCACCAATGTTGCAGGAACACCCCCCCGGATCTAACCCCCAAGCGCAGTTTGTACGGATGCATCCAGCAAGCGGCTCCTGAAACGCGCTTCCGAAATTTCGAAACGCGTTTCGGAGTGATAATGACACTTGCTGGAAATTCCGGAAGCGTTCCCGTATGATTCCGTACATGCTTCGGAAAAGTGCGCCACGCAGCCTTAAAAAATCAGTTTTTTTTTTTTGGTGAGTTTGCTTGTTAGGGGTGGGTCCACCTTGGGTTAGGGTAAGGAATGAAGGCAAAAAAAATATAAATATAGAAAGATGCTCCCCATGGATGAAAATGAAAAATAAAGGAGAATGTCATTTTTACTTAAATTTTTAACATTACCATGAAATGACTTGGGATGTTTGAGAGTGGTTCCAACTTTATTGGACTTCATATGGAGAAAATAGAATTTCATATCCTATTCAAAATTCAGCAGACTTAACAGTTTTCAGGAATTCAGGATCAATGGGATAGTGGCATTTCATTAGATTATATCAAGTATGAAGGTATGCGATTAGCATTTAATCAAGAGCACCAAGCCCTATATGTACCCTAGTGTTGGTGGTGTTAATTGTTGAACTCCTTTGTCACGCCCTTAGCAAAAATTACCTTTCAATCAAGTCAAAATCATCGATCAAGCATGTTAAGCTTTTTCTACCATATTTTAAGTCTTGGATTAGGTAGTTTGATCAAAATTGGGCAAGGTTGACTAATATCCCTAGACAATCGAGGTAGAGGCGAAAGCTAGAAAAGAGGAGAAGAATCTAGATTCTAGATGGTTGATGCTCGAATAATTAATCATTAATGTACAATGGATGCTATATCTATCTTGATTTATGCAAACATATGCATGTTTTCATGTCTTCTACAACTAATTTGTTATTTGGGATGTTTGTTTTGAATATAAATGCAAAAAAATATAAATAAATATATATATATATACACACACATACAGCAGACGCTTCGCTTCCTAGATTTTTGGAAAATGACGCTTCCGCGTCCCCACTTCCAAAAAACGTCCCCGTTTCGTCCCTGCTTCATGCAACGTTAGATGTCACCCAACAAATGATTAGAGAATGCGAGATACAAACGGAATCAAGTCATTGTGAGCAAGCTTCAACAGAACTAAGCCTCTTATTTATGTGAAAGCATCAACAGAACTGAACCACTATTAATGTGTAATCATCGACAAGACATTGCGAGCCACGAGCCATAGTATAAATGTAGTCAACAGAAGTGTGGTGCTACAGAGCATAGTCAACAAAGAAACGATGTCGCTGGAAAAAAACCACAAGCCATAGTATATATGATGTCTCTTGAGATAATATTCAAACCATTTTAATTGTAGAGCCACTGTGATCGTAGAGCCACTATAATCGTAGAGCCATTGTGATCATGGAGCCATTGTAATTGTAGATGAGAACCAATGTAGTATGTAAAGTGGACCCCTCAGAGAAATGTGCATCACACAGAGTTAAGTGTGCGACTGAATAAAGTGAACCATAGAAGAGTACGTGAGCCACACCAGAATTCATTCAACAAACCCACGAACCATTTCAGAATTTAGTCAATGAGTCAATACGATTCATTTTATTCAAAGAGATATATGAGTGAATCTTCAAGGCTTGATTATTTATACAATTTGATGGGTTCCCCTTTTGTGGGGCAGACTTTCAATTTGGAGGGAAAATTTAAATTTCCCCTTTAAATATATTTTCTTTAATGAATAATTGCCACATTAATAATAATTAGAAAAGTGCCCAATATATTAATATTTCTTTTTTATCCATTTGATTTCTTCTTTTGACCTATATAAATTCTCTTAAGGGTAGATCGAGCTTTCCTTGGGGTAGTTGGGTTTCCCTTTGGGAAATCTATCCCGGAGCTGCCCAAACTTCAATGCTCCCTCTCAGCTAGGGAGGAATTTCCATCTACATCTTAAATTTCATCTCGGATGTACAAGTCTCAATTTAAGCAAGCATTTGCATCGTCATAGCATTTGGACTCATCTAATAGAAGAAGAAGAATTCACATCCAACAGCAAGGAAGATCGATCCTCCAAACCCTACTAGTCTCCAGGTCAAGTCAATCTTCTCAACTACATCAATAAGACACCCATCTCATCTCATCTTGTCTCAACTTATCTATCCTTTGAAAATCAGCGAAACAATGATGTCTCTATCTAAAGAAGAAGAATCATCATAGGGAAGCTTCCGGCTACCACCCTATATCCAATTGACAATAGGTAGGATACAACTTACCATGGAAGGTAAGGATCACAACTATCCTATCATCAAGATTCAAGACAATAGGCAAGTGTTAAATTGGCAACTAGGGCCAAACTCCATGTTGGTCAGCTTATTTATGGCAGCTGATATTTTTATTGGATCCCTCTCGTCGAGAGATGTAGGATTCATCCAAAGATCATCTGATTCCGATATGTATTTATGGAGATATGAATTTATTTAGGTTATGGTTTTATTATCTAGCCGACCAGCTCTTATGTAGGCTCTAGAAGCCCAAACGTCATGTCTATTCAATCATCCGCTTTTAGTATAAATTGGTGAGGATTTGAAGTCATTTTGGACATGTATTCTTGAGGTGATCTCCTCTCCAAGTCTGGGTTTTTGGAAGGAGAGAACCAAAAGATATGCTTGCCCAAGGGTGATGCCCTAACCGCAGGAAGCCACAGGCATATGAGGATGAGCAGCAGACAGAGTCGGATACGAGGCAAACTGGCCCTAATCTATAGTGGATCTGGCAGCACAACTCTTATACGCAATCATATATGCTGGGGTGTCATGATATACGCTGTCCAGAAGTCAGATATACACGCAGGCCCTCATCTATAATGGATCCGACAGCACAACTCTTATACGCAATACGTGAGTTCAAGTGCTGGGGTGATACGATGTATGTATATGCTGGTCGATGCTGATCAAAGGACAATGTATGCTGACAGTGATACACTGTGACCTATCCGCAGCAATATAATTATATATGCAGGCAAAAATGCAGCAAGGCATATATATATCCACAGGCGATGGCACATATATATACTTTCTGGTCATACGCTGTTCAATCAGAGATACATACGCTACTCATGGAACGCAAGTCATAGTCATAGTTATACACAGTTCAATGCTGTTTTTCATGGAGAAATTAATACGCTGTCCAAAGAAATTAACACGCTGTTCATAAAGAAATTAACACGCTGTTCAGAGAGAAATTAACACGCTGTTCATGGAGATATTTACCCACAGATCATGGAAATAATTATATGCTGCTCAAATTGACGCATAAGTCAAATCCGCAAGGAAGGAACAGACCTTACATCTCTCTGGAATTTCCGCATATGTAAAAGAAATGGATTCGTAATTGTATTAGGGCATTTTGGGGTCTAAAGGCATTGAGTGCACCTTGATTGATTATTAGGTACAGTCAACCTTATCTCGTGTAGATGGAATTGAAAGAACCATGGATGGATAGCCATGGCATAAAAGATATCTCTATTATTTTCAAAGGAATAGCATTAGCATCCTACAATCTTGGTCTCGGTTTGATGGTGATCTTGATTGAAGCATCCCTGTAGCAGCCCAAACTCAATGAACAGCTATGGTAGATCTATTCTCTTGGATCAACCAAGATTATGTTAGAAGTCCTGGCATAACTCTGATATTGAAATAGGTTGTGATGATGGTCAAGAGATCCTTGGCAGACTAGTGAAAGGACACAGTCTCAATAGCATGATGTATGAGATCATGGGCACCATGATGAATGAGCAGCATGAGTCATGAGCATGGGCAGCTTGATGATGAATAAGATCATGAAAGATGTAGCATGATGAGCAGCATGAAGATGATGAACGAGAGGCAGCACTACGATAGGTGAAGCCGTCACCTAGGAGATTCAGTGGAAGCAGAATGTTTTCAACTGATCTCATCATTATAGGAAATGATCTATGCTCAGATTCAGATAAGTCAAAGTGTTGACTTCTGTTGTAAATGTATTATCTTTCTCTCTCTCTCTCTATTGAACTTTGAAGATAAAAGAAGATTTGATCAAAGGGTTTCCCCACACATTGTGGGTTTGTCCCTGGCTCGCACCACATCTTGAGTCCTCTTGTCTTGGCTTGTCTTCTGCGTTTTATATTTATGTTCTATCTGCAGTTTATCGTAAGGCTAATGTGATTGCTAACTGTGAAAATCTAAATAAATTGCTCTACCATAGAACATACCTAAACTTAACATGGTATCGGAGCTGAGGTGAAGACAATGCCCAAGCAAGAGTGAAAGAAGACAGTTGGAACAAGACAAAAGGATCAATGGGTTCCTCATAATTCACCTAGGGTGAAGTCAAAGTAGAGAATGTTATCAGAATGGCGCACCGGAAGTTTCTGATGGCCCTTCTAAAGATCACTTCATTGGGAAGTTCGGATCTAAGGGTGGAAGGAAAGGCGGATGGCTTGTTAAAATAAGTTCGGTTGTTATGCGTAGGAGTGTCCGAATGGCAGAGACACATCTCTTGATGAAGATAACAATCATTCTTGGGACATCTTCGATGATCAAAAGAATGACTGGTAATGCAGGTCATCAAGGAAATGGTCGACTCTTCCACAAAAGCAAGGAACCCTAGAATCTCTTATGTACCTAATCGCAAGAAGAACCTGATGTTCATCTCGGAAATGGAAGTCAAAGGTTACAGGGTGGCACTTATCAATTGAAAGGTAAGTGTTTGAAAATAGATCTTTCAAAGATGTTTTTGAGTTCAAGGTTGTATCAAGTTGCAGGAAGTCCACTGGGGACCATGTCCATTGACTCAGCACCGGAGGTCTGTGAGTCAGATGGTGACTAGGATGCCTGAATTCAAAAGGAGCATGAAGGTACATGTCCGAAATGTACAGAAGGAAAATATTATAAGGGGACCATTCCCCTCATGCAGTAGGTCCACAGGTTTGGAACAACCCGAGGAGTTTGAGAATCATGATCAGGGAATTTCATGTATACAGGTGGAAGAAAGCCCTCTATGGCTTGAAGCAAAACACCTTGGGCGTAGTATGAGAGGATTGATAACTATCTAATGCAGCTGAGATTCACTAGGAGTGAAACCGATCCAAACATTACTCAAAAGTTTTGGATGATAAACCTCTCATACCGGCACCTATGTCTAATAGGTGCAGACCCTATCATTTATAGGAGACAGAGGGAGTTGGATTCCAAATGTGGAAAGATAAACTGCTAGCCTGTGACTACCTCGAAGATCTTAACTTTCAGAGGTTATACGACGGACTTGATTTGGGAATGCCTCTGAGTTTCATAAACTCATTTGCATTGATGTTCTTGGTGAACCTCCGTCCAGACATATGTTTTGCAGTTAGCATGGTGAGCTCATATTTGGTTGAGCCTCATTGGATTGGTGCCAAGAATCTTCTAAGATATCTTCAAGGCACAATCTCTCATGGATTGAGATACACTGTCGGAAAGAAGAAATTGCATTATTATTCGAACGCTGAATGGGCAGGCAATGTGGAGGATCACTAGAGCACTTTTTTGGTTCTCTTTGGATTCTGCTACGATGTAGGAAGTAGAAGTCGGTCGCTATAAGCACCGCCAAGACTGAATACATGGCTACAAGTATGATCTCGTATGAAGCTGCATGGTTGCAGAAGCTCTTAAGTGAGTTGTTTTTCTCTGTGACAACCAAAGGTACGATTCAATTATTGAGGAATCCTATATTCGACAATTGCTCCAGCAGACAGACATCCAATACTGCCTTATCTGGGATATGGAAAGTCGATGAGCAAGGAGGCTCCATCGCACTGAGATGATGTACAGGTCGCTAAAGCCCCGGGGGAAAGATCAAATTTGTGATTTTCCCGAATGACTTGGAGTCGTCAAGAGACCTTTGTAAAAGGGTCTTGCATGTTGCATACATTGAGCTCTGGGAGCTCTGGGGAGCTTGCGATTCTTACTGGAGCAACATACGACCACAGGGTGACTCACCCTCCCCTGGTGGTGCGCACTGGAACAAGATGATTCGCTCTCTTGTGGGACAAGATGATTCGCTCTCTTATGGAACAGGATGATTTGCTCTTCTGTGTAGCAGGATTGATGTGTTCTCCTGTGAGGCCTGGATTGATGTGTTCTCCATGGCAATTGTAGCAGGATTGATGTGTTCTCCTGTGAGGCCTGGATTGATGTGTTCTCCATGGCAATTGTAGCAGGATTGATGTGTTCTCCTGTGAGGCCTGGATTGATGTGTTCTCCATGGCGGCCTGGATTGATGTGTTCTCCATGGCGATTGTAGCAGGATTGATGTGTTCTCCTGTGAGGACAGGATTGATTAAGCTCTCCTGTCGAGGCATCCTACCCATGCAGTCCGGGACTCATGGGAAGTACCTCTCATATGATCAATGAGCAGGGAAATGAAGTTAGGGACCATAGTAGTATCGATGGACGCATCATTGTATCTAGCGTACTCCCTACGCTAGGATGTCCTCCATTGATCTGGGATCAATGATACTGGTCTGGGACCAGTGGTAGGAGTTGTACATACTATGATGTTGACTTTGGGTCGGTTGAGACTGATCTGGGATCAGTGGTACATACTACGAGACTGACTTCGTGTCAGTGCAGGACTGGTCTGGGACAAGTGAGAGTGGTACATACTATGACACTGACTTCGAGTCGGTTGAGACTGGTATGGGACCAGTAGTACAATCTCTGAGGCTGCGATACTGGTCTGGGACCAGTGGTAGGAGTTGTACCATACTATGATGCTGACTTCGGGTCGGTTGAGACTGGTTTGGGACCAGTGGTACATACTCTGAGACTGACTTCGTGTCAGTGCAGTACTGATCTGGGACTAGTGAGAGTGGTACATACTATGACGCTGACTTCGGGTCCGTTGGGACTGGTCTGGGACCAGTGGTACACTCTCTGAGACTGAGATACTGGTCTGGGACCAGTAGTAGGAGTGGTACCTACTATGACGCTGACTTTGGGTCGGTTGAGACTGGTCTGGGACCAGTGTTACACACTCTAAGTCTGACCTCAAGTCAGTGGAGAATGGTATGAGACATTATCGATCAATTCTTCTTCTTCATAGTTCAACAGAGCTGAGCAGAGCAGAGCAGAGCAGAACTAAGCAAAGCAGAGCAGAGCCAACAGAGCTGAGCTAGCAGAGCCAGCAAAGCTGAGCGGAGCAGAGCTAGCAGAGCCCTCAGAGCAGAGCTGAGCAGAGCCGAGCCAGCAGAGCTAAGCAAAGCAAAGCAAAGCTAGCAGAGCCAGTAGAGCTGAGCAGAGCAGAGCTAGCAAAGCCAACAGAACTCAGCAGAGTAGAGCAGAGCTAGCAGAGCCAACAGAGCTCAGCAGAGTAGAGCAAAGCCAGCAGAGTTGGGCAAAACAGTGCAGGGCACTAATGGCAGAGATAGTACAGTTGGACTTATGGATCAATGGATGGAGTTCTCCCTAGTTGAGAGGGAGTGTTAAATTGGCAACTAGGGCCAACTCCATGTTGGTCAGCTTATTTATGGCAGCTGATATTTTTATTGGATCCCTCTCGTCGAGAGGTGTACGATTCATCCAAAGATCATCCGATTCTGATATGTATTTATGGAGATATGAATTTATTTAGGTTATGGTTTTATTATCTAGCCGACCAGCTCTTATGTAGGCTCTAGAAACCCAAACATCGTGTCTATTCAATCATCCGCTTTTAGTATAAATTGGTGAGGATTTGAAGTCATTTTGGACATGTATTCTTGAGGTGATCTCCTCTCCATGTCTGGGTTTTTGGAAGGAGAGAACCAAAAGATACGCTTGCCCAAGGGTGATGCCCTAACTGCAGGAAGCTGCAGGCATATGAGGATGAGCAGCAGACAGAGTCGGATACGAGGCACACGCCCTAATCTATAGTGGATCTGGCAGCACAACTCTTATACGCAATCACAAATACGCTGGGGTGTCATGATATATGCTGTCCAGAAGTCAGATATACATGCAAGCCCTAATCTATAATGGATCCGACAGCACAACTCTGATACGCAATACGTGAGTTCATGTGCTGGGGTGATACGACGTATGTATATGCTGGTCGATGCTTATCAAAGAACAATGTATGCTGACAGTGATACGCTGTGACCTATCTGCAGCAATATAATTATATATGCAGGCAAAAACGCAGCAAGGCATATATATATCCACAGGCGATGGTACATATATATACTTGTTGGTCATACATTGTTCAATCAGAGATACATACGCTACTCATGGAACGCAAGTCATAGTCATAGTTATACACAGTTCAACGCTGTTTTTCATGGAGAAATTAATACTTTGTCCAAAGAAATTAACATGTTGTTCTCTCACGCTATTCATAAAGAAATTAACACGTTGTTCAGAGAGAAATTAACACGTTGTTCATGGAGATATTTACCCACAGATCATGGAAATAATTATGCGTTGTTCAAATTGATGCATAAGTCAAATCCGCAAGGAAGGAACAGGCCTTACATCTTCTCTCTGGAATTTCTGCATATGTAAAAGAAATGGATTCGTAATTGTATTAGGGCACTTTTGGGTCTAAAGGCATTGAGTGCACCTTGATTGATTATTAGGTACAGTCAACCTTATCTCATGTAGATGGAATTGAAAGAACCTTGGATGGATAGCCATGGCATAAAAGATGTCTCTATTATTTTCAAAGGAATAGCATTAGCATCCTACAATCTTGGTCTCGGTTTGATGGTGATCTTGATTGAAGCATCCCTGTAGCAGCCCAAACTCAATGAACAGCTGTGGTAGATCTATTCTCTTGGATCAACCAAGATTATGTTAGAAGTCCTGGCATAACTCTTGATATCGAAATAGGTTGTGATGATGGTCAAGAGATCTTTGGCAGACTAGTGAAAGGACACAGTCTCAATAGCATGATGTATGAGATCATGGGCAGCATGATGAATGGGCACCATGATGAATGAGCAGCATGAGTCATGAGCATGGGCAGCTTGATGATGAATAAGATCATGAAAGATGTAGTATGATGAGCAGCATGAAGATGATGAACAGGCAGCACTACGATAGGTGAAGCTCACCAAGGAGATTCAGTTGAAGCATAATGTTTTCAACTGATCTCATCATTATAGGAAATGATCTATGCTCAGATTCAGATAAGTCAAGTGTTGACTTCTGTTGTAAATGTATTATCTTTCTTTCTCTCTCTTTCTCTGCTGAACTTTGAAGATAAAAGAAGATTTTATCAAAGAGTTTCCCTACACAGTGTGGGGTTTGTCCCTGGCTTGCGCCACATCTTGTGTCCTCTTGTCTTGGCTTGTCTTCTGCGTTTTATATTTATGTTCTATCTGCAATTTATCGTAATGCTAATGTGATTGCTAACTCTGAAAATTTAAACAAATTGCTCTAGCATAGAACATACCTAAACTTAACAGCAAGATACTACTTACCCATAGACGATAAGGATCACAACTACCCTATTGTCTGTTAATCATCCCAACTTGACCCTCAAGGGTCAGTGGTAGGACACCTGCATCCTTTCACTTGGGCAGGATAGCCCAACTTACTAGTGGTAAGAATCACATACACCCAAGTCTTCTCAACCATTGGCCAGATGGAGAGGATAATGCCAACAAGCCCATCTTGTGGGTGGGATGCCAACTACGGTATACTCTGTCAATGGTGGGGGAAGATAGCCCAACTTTTCATAAATGGCAAGGATCACATACACCCTACAGAGATAATAGGCAAGATAGCCCAACTTGCCATGGAAGGCAAGGATCGCACATCCTATTGTCCAAAGATCCCTCAACCCCAGGAGCTCTCTGGCTCAATTCCTCACCATAGGAACTCAAACAAGGGGGAAGAGCATAGCTTAGTGTTCTCAATCAGCCGTGACCCCTTCCTCTCATCAGTGCCTTCACTAGGCTTACGGTTGCTAGTCCTGGCCATAGTGCATGACACCTAGAGAATATCGGGTCAACCACAAGTTTACACGCTGCAACACAAGGATCCAATTGTCTGCCTGCTCATCAATCAAAATTTGATGAAGTCTCATTACTCCTTTCTGCATCATATCCCAGATATAGTGATATTTGATCTCAAAGTGCTTGGACCTGTCAAGGAACATAGGATTCTCTGCATGTCAAATCCCACAATATGTCATAATATATCATAGTCGTGCCCAACATATGCTCAAACAACTCTTCAAAGAGTTTTCTCAATCGTACTTTCTCGCAACCAGTCATGCTAGCAACAATGCACACTGTCTCTCAAGGAAACAAATTTCTATGCCAGGAAATCATCCAGGGAACCAAGGCAAACCAAAGGCAGCAGTTGGGTGTGCTCTTCCAGTTAACAACATTCTTAGCATTAGAGTATCCATAAAGTCTCAAGTATCAGGCAGTGTATCTCAGTTCATGAATGACTACATTGTCTAGGTATCCCAATACCAATCTTGCAACATTCCAATATACATATCCATGCTTTATATGGCTCAAAGAACATACTGCATGTCAAGAATCCATCTAGTTGTTGGCTCATCGTGGGAATCCATCAAAATTGTATTTGAAGAGGAGGCTCTCTCAACTACTTAGTGTAAATCATCATGCCAAGTCTTTGACATCATACTTCCCTTAACAAGTAAGTTCTCATTATCTCGTTGTTTCACTTCTAATCTCAAGAAGTGGATCATCTTGGTTTCAAGATTCAACTTCCTCTAGCACTGAATGTTGAGATAATCTTGATCCTATTAGTAGATAAAATCAAATATCAAGGACATCCCTCAATCATGAACAGAGATCAGAGGTTGCATCAAATGTCCATTATTTCAAGCATGCCAAGCCCAAGGGAACTGCTAGAGTACATATGAAGTGTTGTCGTTCTGTATTTTTGAGGTTGAGGGAGTAAACACATTGGACAGCATCAAAACCACTTTGGAAGTTGGGATCTAGCCCTGCTAGCTTTAGAGAGGGATCTCTCTGTTTAATTTAGCTTTGTTTTTATATGAATTTTAGGCTAGTTATGACTGTACTTGTTTGTTTTGTTTGAAAGGCTTGGTTGATTTAAGTGTAATAATTCCATTGGGCTATGGAGTCTATAAACTAAACTGGATTTTGCATCAATTTTTGGAGGAGTTCTCACAAGGCAAGCTAAGATGCACTAAATGGATCTTTTCATAATTTAAATGAATGGTGGAAAAGCAGAAGTGAAAGGTTCAGTAGAGACCAAATAGCAATTAAGAATACTTTGACCTGACTTCAGTGGAAAACATTAAAATTAACAACAACCAAAATAGGGCGCTCTAGATTAATTCAATGGAAAACATTAAAATTAACGAATCCTATTTATCACGGTTTCTATTGATTAATTTAGATTCAGAATAACTAAGAAAAGAAAGCACAACGTTTAAACAAATAAAGACAAGAAACACATCACCATTTAACACACCACATGAATCATGTGAAAGGTCCCTGTATTATTGATGCTCCAATACTTCAAAATTACAATATGTAGCAGAAATTACATTCGGAAATCAACCCTTATACTTCAAACAGTGAAGTATTTATAATAAAAATTACAATAATGTTTTACAAAATCGTTGTCAAATCAACAGTGAATTATTAGCCTAATTACAAACTAATATCATTTAATCTTGGCAAAAGAACAAACCACGTAGGCTAGTGAGGAAAGTGGTGGCCCTGTTTGTTTGAAATCTGTGTGTTTCAGTTCTCTGCGTTGCAATTTTTAAAAGGTGACATATGGACAGTGACTAAAATTCTCAGTTGTTGCTTATATTGATTGCGTTGAACCAATAAGTTATATCCAACTCCATATATATTCATATATTTCGTTTGTCCTTAGCGGAGTACATTATATGTATGCTATTTGTTGTTGATTAAGTTGTATTGGAGTTTGGAGTTTAGTGTTGAGTTACTCATTGTTTTACTATTTTTGGAGGTTGATTTACTCAAAATGGCTCTAATTGGTGAAGTATTAGAGTTCCTCAAAACCCTGATATGATGTACTGTTGAAGACACAGTAAAAATCAGCAAAGTCAATCTTGCTCATGTTCAAATATGTCTACAAAATGCACAAGAGAAAATTGATTTTTTACAACTTGAATCTCAGCTTCAGCAAGAAGAATTAAAACAAAGGAATCATCATTCTGAACATGTTTCTGTCAGAACATTGAGACTGCAACCCATCAGAAGCAAGTCAATAATGTTACGGCTGGTTCAGATTTAATACCCAATAAAGCAGCAATTGTACATGCAGATGCAGAAACTCAGTCTGCACTTCCCAAGCCCATCATCAGACCTTGGGTACAGCTCGCCAACAACAAGCACAGAAGTGGTCTTGGATATGACAAGGACTTGTCCTTTCATATTCCAGACTACTCAAAGCCCATTTGGTTTCAGAGTGTTGGATTCATTCATAATAGTTCACCTGCTCCTCATGACAATTCACCTCTAGCTGTTCCAGATTCTGCCCCTCTTCCACAGCAACAACAACAACAACAGATTATGAAATGCCAACACTGTGACCGAGTTGGCCATTTGGAAGATCACTATTTTGATCTTCATCCATGTAAGCACTGTCATAAAACCACCCATTCTTCACACAGATGCTTCAGGAATAAACGGCCTGCAAGAACAAAGATTCATCTTGGATGAATCGCTTCTTGGCAATGGGCATCAACGGCCAAGAAGATATTCCAGTCACATGTCAGAACTTGTTCCAGAGTATTGAACAGTCTTGCAGTTGAGTTTTCTCCATTATCTCACCTTGTATCTGACAGGGGGGGAAATGATGGTCATCTACAAGCTTCAAAGTCACATCAAGCGAGCCTGAGCCACAACCTGCCACACCAGTTTCAGAGTTGTAGCCAGAGACAAAGATGCACATGAACATGCCTTCAGGTTTGTAATCTGGGACACTTCCTCTAGCATAAGACTTCAGAGTCTTGCCAGTTTTGGAAGAATTCCAGGAACAAAATTGAGAACACTTCCTCTAGCAGAAGACTCCAGCTTCTTGCCGGTTTTGGAAGAGTTCCAGGAATTGCATTAAGCATTCCAGAGTTGTTGGTCATCCTTAAACCATCACAGGTTGAGACTTCCCTTTTTCAGGTTGAAGTTCTCCCTTTTTATGCGGGGTGAGACCTCCCTTTCATGGTTGAAGGTTTCCCTCTTCAAAACAATAGAAGCACTTCCTCTAGCAGAAGACTTCAGCTTCTTGCCAGTTTTGGAATAGTTCCGAGAACTGCACTAAGCGTTCCAGTGTTGGTGGTTATCCTTAAACCACCGCCCTTTATACCAACATTTCAGAGAGCACATTTAGCCTAGTGTTGCCATGCATTTTTGCACATTTTGTATTACAGCTCTCTTCTTGGACTCATACATAACCCTTCGGATAAGGGGGGAATGTTGGACACCTAATCCTCAATGGGTTAGTGTGGAAGCTGAATAGACAAAGGAGTCCAAGAGACCTTGGGATTGGTGGAACCAACGGTCACATAATGTACTATAAATGTATATCTCTTGTTAATAAAAATTGTACTCTCATGTTTTATCTTTCATATTCTATTGCTGCCCATGTGTGTTTAACAGAAAAGTTGACGGAATATGGGTATTACTGTGGGTTCTCCGGTTACTAACTCAGAAAATACCTCATCCTTTTTCTTCAAGAAATATATCCAAGTTTTGCGAGAGAAATCATCCACGAAGATATCATAATATAAATATCCTCCCAAAGAGTTCAGGGACATCATACCAAATAGATCAGAATGAATCAATTGCAATATGTCAATAGTCTTGCTATCACTTGAGGGGAATGGTCCCCTTGTATGTTTTCCTTCGGCACATCCCTAACAAACACCTTCATGTTCTACTTTGAATTCGGGCATACCTGTCACCATCTTCCTCGCATCAGGTAGAGCCTTATAATGTAGATGAACAAACCTCCGGTGCCATAATTCGGATTGAAGAGATGTGTCGCAAGACATAGCTCCCAATGGGCTTCCTCCAACTTGATATAGGCTATACCCTGAATCCAAGAGTAAAAGCTTCTTTGAAATTTCTATTCCAAACACGTACCTTTCCATCAATGAATGCCACCTTGAATCCTTTGTCCTCCATCGCCGAGATAGATACCAGGTTCTTTTTTAGATCAGGTACATAGAGTACTTCTTGTAAATGAATGGTGTTACCTTGATTCAATTCAAGAGCAATATTCCCAACTCCCTTCACGGGATAGGTGGCATTGTCTCCAAGGATAATTTCCAAATTTGTATCCTTTTCAATCAGATTTGAAAGAGCTTCCTTATACCCAATGAAGTGCCTTGAGGCACCATTATCAATCAACCAATTTCCCAAGGTGTCTGGAGGAGAGGCGGGAGAGAGGGCAAATATAAGATAAAATTATTTTTGCTTGATATCAACAACATCAGATTCATCATACCTGTAGTTTATTGATCTCTTGGGAGGGCAACCAATTCCATGTTGAGTAGCGTGAGCATTCCTTTTTCCTTTGTTGTTGAATCTGCCATTCCTTTGATTGTTGTTGCCCCTGAAATTGTCGTTGTTGTGGTTGTCATCATCATAAGGTGTATCCCTTCTATTAGGACACTCCCTAGCATAGTGGCCAAACTTGATGCAAATGAAGCATCTTCCCTTCCTTCCATTTTTGAATCCCGATCTTCTTTGACATTGCTTCTTTGAACCTGCATTGTTCTTCTTTTTAGCATGAGCGGAGAATGCAATGGAATCATTCATATTTGAAGGCATATCCATTTCCATCATCCTTGTTTCTTCTTGAGAACATCTAGGCAGCAATTCTTCAAAACCTGGAATCTCGTCGTTGTTGAGAATAGTAGTGTTGAACACGTGCCATTCACGAGGGAGTCCTTCAAGGGCAATGAGAGTAAGCTCTCTATCAGTATCAGCAACAGCTTCTCCAATCGAAAGAAGATCATTTTTTATCTCAGTAATCGTCATGAAGTAGGATTGAATATCTTCACCTCTTCCCTTCTTTATGTCCTTCAGCTTGTTTTTGGGAAAGAGAACTTGGTTTGCATTCTTAGCTTTGAACATGCCAACCAACCTTTCATATATCTCCTTTGATGTGTTCAAATCGGAGATGTAAGCAACTAAATGCTTATGAATAGAATCCCTGATGATCTTCTTTGCTTTGACTTCAACCTTCTTGTACTTTGTCTTAGCGACAACCGGTGCATTTGAAGGAGGTTCAGTGATCTTTTCCTGCACATAGTCCATAACATCCTGCTCTTCCAAAGTCAAATAAAGAGACATCTTCCATGCTACTTTGTCTTAGCGACAGCCGGTGCATTTGAAGGAGGTTCAGTATCTTTTCCTGCACAGTCCATAACATCATGCTCTTCCAAAGTCAAATCAAGAGACATCTTCCATGCATGCTAATCAGACTTATCATTAAGCTTGTCATCAAGCTTGAAGTAAGATGCGAAGGCCATTGACTCTCGTCCTTGTCCACCAATTCTTGGTGATTGCTTTTCTTAGTGATTGCTCCTTTCACTCTTGCTTGGGTTTTGTCCTCACCTCAACTCTGATACCATGTTAATTTTAGATAGCAATGGTATGTTCTATGCTTAAGAGTAATTTTACTTCAATTTTCTCATAGTCCAATATTAATTTCCAGATTAGCAATCACATCAACATGATAGTAAAACGCAGATAGAACATAAACAATAACAGTAGAAGACAACCCAAGACAAGAGGACACAAGATATGGCGCATACCAGGGACAAACCCCAATGTGGGGAAACCCTTTGATCAATTCTTCTTATTATTCTTCAGAAGTTCAGCACAAAGAGAGAGTACAATATACAATATTCACTTGCCTGTCTAGTCAAACAGCACCCAGAGAAATCCCTAACCAGAAATCAACATTGGTCAATAGGGTAGATTTTGACCTCCAAAACAACTCGGTCAAACTTAGTCAACTCAGCCTCTAACAGAAAATCGAATCAGCACAAAAAGAGTCTAAAAATATTCAGTCAAACTTGGTCAACAAAAGCCAACGCTGCAATTAAACCCTTCTGCAGTTAATGCTAGTAAAACAATACAGTCTGCCTCAATTTCTATGCCTAGAAATGCGGCCTACCCAAACATAAATACCCTCAAGAAAAACGCAGTCAAATCAAGTCAATAGTTTCTTGGTCAAGGTTGGTCAAACCCTACTGCAATTTGGTCAACGCCCAAGCAGAAAATTACAATTTTCTTATTCGCACGTGTGGAGAGAGGTTGCCCAAAAATTCATACCCAATCAGATGAGGAGAGAGATGTGTGTGAAGATGAGTGAGCAAATGAGGAAGAGGCTCCTTCTATTTATATGCAACGTTGAAGATGAATAGACGTGTCTTTTGGGCTTATGAGCCTACAATAGATTTTTGGCCAACCTTGACAATTTGTCCATAAACGAAATAAATTCATAATTCCATTTATACATGTCAAAATGAAACGATCTTTAGATCAATCCTACACCTCTCAAAAAGAGGAATCCAATTAATATATTCGCTACATCATATGAGTTGTCCAAGGTGGAGTTTGGCCCTAGTTGCCAAATTTAACAAAATTCTTATGAAAGCTTGGATTCCTAGTGATCCTTGAAGAATTACCATTAATAGTGTATGGGACCACATGGGACCAAGTGGACCCAGGGGGTAGGTCAAGGGGTAAGGGTTTAACAACCAATGATATGCTTGACCTATTCCAGAGGGGGAAAGGGATCAAGGAATGAATGTTCAATGAAAGGCAATGCAAGGATCCCAGTGAGGTTTCTAGCCTAAGGGAAACCAAGGCCAAAAATTGGTCTTCAAGCTAGGGTTTGCAATATGTCAAGATCCCCCTGTCGGAATCTCATGAAATTTGGAGGGCTTCTTGAGGACACACCTGCGGAGTTGTGGACCGAAAATCGAAGTATTTGGATGGCTAGATCATGAAATAATTGATGCCCTAGGTGACCTACAAGACTAGACCTGGAGAAGAGGAAAGGGGAGAAGGAAAATACGTTTAAGTTGATCACCTTTGGGTGGACCAGTGCCTAATCCTTTGGGGAGATTGGAGTCAGGTAGAATTATGACTATGGACCTTTTGAATTTTCTAAGTCAAGGAGGTCTCAAAGACAATTTCGCTTGGCACTATGGCAGCATCAAAGACTTTATACTTCTTTTTGCAAGATAAATGGCTTGTCAAGATGAATTTCAGTAATGAAACATCCCTAAGAACATTCATTCATTATACATGGCCCATACAAGAAGCATTCACTATCCATAAACGAAATTTCCACAACTTTGCATAAGAGATGCGGCAAATAAGCCCTAGTATAGCGAAATCCCAACAACAATGTATGAGACAAAATTAGAAAGAAAGAATAGCATTAAAATGTACTTACATGTATAAGAATATATCCAACCATCCAAAAACTTGTCGTCAAGAAGCTCCAAAACATATGAAAATTATCCAAACATCAAAATTCATTCCATGCTCCAAAATTCGTCCTCCAAGAAGGATACCGAAAATAACTAAAGAGATACTAGTTCCAAATCCAAGTGATGATGTTAAAATAAATTCACATCACTTGTATTTATACACTTCTAAGTTCTAATGAGTTTGATTTAGCTAATTAGGCCTACATTAGCCCCTACAATAAAATAATCTGCAAAATAACTAACTTTTGATGAATAAGCCTCTCAAGAGGTCGAATAATGAATAGTGCATGTCGTTGGACCTTGGAGGAGGCCTAATGGATTCCATATGTGCCATAATGTGTAGATGAACCCCAAAAGCAATGGACAAGGGGTTGGCCCCTTGTAATAACTTGTGGTGCTCCAAATGACATGTGGGGCCACGCAAGTGTCCTCATGGGTCTCCAAACAAATCAAAGATGCATGTAGATCGCTTGCAAGGACTAGGATGATGGTGTAGGTGATTCCACATCATCGTGCAAGCCTTGGATCATCTGCCAAGTGTATGGTGCAACTCTAGGGCCGATTCGGCATCATGGATCAAGTGCAACTCTGGGGCCAGTTGGGCATCATAGATCAAGTGCCTCTTCCTCATCCAATAAGTGAACCATGAGCAATCTCTGAATGGATGTGGGGATCCATGGAGTGTTGTATGTTGTTGTGGAGGTCCACGGCTCTCTACACACACCCTACATATGCCAATGTAGCCCTCTCGGATCAGGACCCTGTATAGGGATACCAAACCCAAATGGAAACCACCTGCAATCCTCCATAAGATCCAACGCGTCTCCGTGCCTTCCAGCGCACCAAGTCATTAAAGAAATCAAGTAGAAGAGTTTATAAACCATTGATAACAAGTGAGCACTTCATAATGGCAGGCCCTTCCATAGTGGGCTTTGGCATGTGCTAATATCTCCCAGTTCCAAATAGGGTTGACTAGGCATCCTATTAGGTGGTTTCTACCTTTAATGGGGGTGATATGTTTGTTGTACATCCTTCAAATGGTGGTGGCAAGTGACATAATGATGGAATGGTTTAGGGAATGAGAAAGGCAACCTGGATCACATGCCATGGTACAAGAGTAGCTAATAAAAAGGAAGCCCACACTTGGGTAAATAATGTGTAGGAGGGAGCAATTGTGGTGCATCAGTTACCCGGACCTTGATTTTTCCACCCTTCTTCACATGCCTTTTTCCTTTTTATGATTTTCTTTAGTTAACTGCTCGGGGCTCTAGGTAATGACAACATGATTTGTAAAGTATAGCAGTGGGTACCCCATTATAAGGTGGGGCAGTTCATCGCCCACCGGCGGTTGGGACAATCACGGGTTCCTGAATAATAAAGGAGGCTCATCAAGGGCCATGTAAGAACCAAGGTGATGGCCATGGAATGGGGTAGAGTTCATGTCATGGCTTTTTCCCACATGCTAAATGTTTTTGTCCCTACCATCTTTTGCATTTTGTGGTACAATTTCTTATTGAATGTGGCCAATTATGCTTTTTCTTTTTCTTTTAGTTGCATCAACCTCCGGGCATCATTCCAGGCCTGGCCCAAGGTGTGGGGCAAGGGGAGGGGGTGGTTGACCCTATGTGGACCCAAGGTGGGAGGAGGGACGATTGGGGTGTAATGAGCAGAAGGGGAGTAACATATGTGAATCAGGGAGGGGGACCGCGCAACCAAAATTAGGGTTCCCCATGTAGTACCATCCCTAAAAGCAATAGGTTAGTAAAAGAGATCCCACAGGACTAGGGTGCAAGGTTAACATCCCAAAAGAGACCTAGGGGACAAGAGCACATACCTAGACCACTCTTTCCGCTGAATCCCCCCATTAATCCATGCCCAAAGTTTCCATGGTAAATAAACTAGAATACTCAATTACCAAATAACAAGGCATAACTTTAGGTTTGGGAGGCCCACCTTCAAATATACGATCATGACAAGATGGGTGAGGGACCACATGGCTAGCTCAAGTGGCGGAAAAATGACAGATCGAGCTAGTTAGTGGCTACGAGGGGTTGCACCCACAAAATGGTGGGTAACAGGCTCTTAAGCAACTTCTACATGATTTTATGCCCCTTGTTTTGCCTCTAGATGTTGAAACGGTGAGCTTCAAAGCTTGGGCATTAGCTATTTAATGATGTGCCTAGATGGACCTAGGACGCCCCCAAGCTAGCCTTGACCTCAGTTGATGTAAAATGCCTTATTCTAGAGCCCAGATGAGGATTGTTGTCACTGAGATGACTTGGGAAGGTTGGCACATGATTCCTTGATGCCAATGCTTGCCCTAAATGGTGCCACGTCACTCCTACATGCATTGGAAGGTTGACTTAGGCCTTCTTTTCGTTGATGGCATGGTGAAGGAGGTGCCTTTTGGAGATGTACACATGCACTTAGAGTTTTTCTTGGAGTGACGAGCATTCTTGGACCATTTCCTTGATTACTTGATAATTTATTAACCATTTGAGAGGATGATGTCATGGTGGAGATCACTTTTTCCGACAAGTGTGGGTCATTTTTGGCATATTATTATGTTTGATAGCTATCTCAAGGTTGGGTTGTGACCTTTGACCTGGTTGAATGCTCAAGTGAACTTGTTTTAGGGCTTTACTTGTAAAATTAGTGAAATGAGACTTGGTTGGCCGCATATATCTCTCTCATCAACATCATTCATCACACTTCTCTCACTTTAGAAGGGCGCACTAGCTCTTGTCTTCTTTCTACTTGGATGTCATGTGATATTTATCGTGCAAATTGCATTAGGAGGAAGATGTTTGTATGAGGAGAATTCTCTAGGTTTGATTGAAGGGATTCTTGTGGAATGGTCTAAAGCTAATGTTAATTTTCTTCCATTTTGCATGATATATTATGTGAATTAGGGTTTCTATGTGTACCGTGATAAAATTGCAATATTTTTCTTCAAATCTTAATTCTTCATGGTATGTAAAAAAATTCCTTGAATCCTTTCAGATAATTTTGATATATCCATCTCTTGAACTTATGATCTCCCATTTAAGGAAGTCACTAGGTTTTCCAAGTAGTGACAATCATTTTCTCACTCTCCTTACCAAGGCCCTCTTCATAGATATCGCCCTAAATAACTCCATTGCCCAATTACATCAAAGCACTAGTCTACTAGGTGTTGATCAACCCCTCTCTATACATTTTTTTTCTCTCTTCTCTCTAATTTCTAGGTATCTAGGGTTGCTGTTAGGACTAGGGTTAGGGTTTTCTTGAAATTGCATTTACTAGCAATTTTATTTGTTGTTATTGCCCTCTTAATGGTGAGAGCATTTAATAACTTTAAAAGGACAAAATCTAGAATTAATTGCATGACAAAACCCTATAATTAGGAATGACATCATATCTTTTATTGTTGTTTTCTGCAGGGTTTAGCCATAAAAACTCACTTGCGTACCCTAAAGCCTGCTTACCTAATTAATAGCCTTATTCCTTTATTGATCTATGCTTGAAGGCTACTTCATCTGGCTGTTATATGATATTGCATGCCATATTCGTGAATATCTCTCAAACCCTAAATTATAACAGATCGCTAATCCATCTAAGAGGTCTTGGAAAGTGTACTTGAACTTTGGTAGATCTTATCTTAGCCTTTCTAGGCTCCGTCACTACATTTCCCCCAATCATTAGAACTTTCATCACCTTAAATCCTTCTTTATTGAATATCATTAGGTGATCTTTGTAGGTAAACCTCCCTTGTGTGATTTAATTCACCACTAAACAGCTGGAGAAAGGCTGATGAGGTGACAGTGATGGTTGATCTCTTGTTGCCATAAGGTCTAAATTTGCCTGCCTAATGGGGCTTGGCACTAGGCCTGCTAGATTTTGCAATGACAAGTAGCTTGCCTGACAGTTTCTTTTCCTTGTTGAGGTGAGGACTTTTCCTCTTGGGAGAATCTCGAGAGGCAACACACTGAAATAATTTACTGCAGATTTCAGCTTTGAATTTTATATCACAGCAAGAATATCCCACAATTCAGAAGGGTGAACATCCCAGGTTCACACTTCATTTCCAGATTGCATAGAGATTCCTAGCTGGGATTAGCAATCACTAACCTGAAGCATAGAAGAATTGTGCGAAGTGACATTGACATCTTCCCAACTTACCTTTTAACTCTTCCAGTTTCAAGCATTGAAAGCCTATATTTGGAACCAAATGGTTTTGAGTGTTAACACCAGTGAAGAGGTTTCTTGGCAAGTGATATCTTCAACTTTCTATTGATAGTAGTGATATTTTTGTATAACTGTAATCCTATTCTATAAAAGCAAAAGGGGTAGCGAGGAGAAGGATTGGACTTTTGTTCTTGTGAATTGATTGAGAAATAAGAGAGGAGACTAGCCATCACCACTCAAAAATCTGCTTCCATACCAGTCTTGATATAATCCTGCATCACCATAGTCCGACTTCAGCTACTTCAAAGCATGTGATAACTAACAGCAATACCCTCACTGACCTAAGCCTCAAAAACTCGCATTGCCATAGACCAAGTAGTCCATGGGCCATTTTCATTAGGATCAATTTGCTGCTTCAATGCTTGAAACATTTCCAACATGGTGAAAGGAATCACCCTCGATAAATTGGACTTGCATTTGAGACATTATTTGAAGGAATAAAATATAAAGACAGTGAATGGAAAAAGAAATCAAAATGACATTTATGACCATCTTGGATTTTGTTTTCAGAAAGCTATTTTTTTAAATATGTTTGTATTAACAGAGGAAACATAATACCCAAAAGAAGACCGGAAGATAGTCCACTGCCACAGGTCAAAAGCAGAGGTAAAATACAAACACCCTCGTAACTACCAGCAACCTACTACAAACTACATCCCCTTACCTAACACTAACAGAAAGTTGTTGAGGCAAGTGGGGAGTAAAACACCCCTAAGGCCAGACTTCATCAAAATCAGAAGTTCCTAAGCAAAACATGTTTTCAAATAAAAAAATTCCTACAACTCACACAAAGTACAAAATGATATTAAGGGGCAAACTTCAAATCAATATTTGTAGTCATCGTGTATTTTGTTTCAAGGAATAAGGCTCCCTTTACTTGCAAAGATATTTGTTCCTAGAGACGAGAGATACGGTTGACTTAGTGCTGCTCTATCATTTCAGATTGTTACATTTCCTTTATAAAAACCCTGACTTAATTTTTCTTATTCTGAGAGATTCCAAACCTATTGTACGTAAAACTATTGTGTGTACAATGTACATACCCATCTTATAACTGTAAGTATTATGTAACCTAGGTTTACTATAAGATATCTGAGCAAAATAAATGCAAATTTTGAACAACTTCCCTACAATGTGGACAAAGTGGTTACACAAAGTCCCCAGGTATGTACAATAGCTTCAGTATAATGAATCCAGCATGCTGAAAAGAAACACCACATAATATTGTAGAATTAATCAAAATGCAGGAACCTGAAATCATTTAAAATCCCACCATCCAAAGACATCAACCAAATGTACGCCCAATAAAAGGACATCATATGGTAAATTGTCATATTAAAAAAAAAAAATTGTGAGATAGAGACACAACAGTTATGCCAACCATGGTCGTACTTCATTACTGTGTTGAAGATAAGCATTTCACCCTTTAAGCAGACAATGCACACTACTTAGCAAAAGAAAACTCTGCTGTAAGCATCAATGAATGCATGGCCTGCAAAATCTCAAACTCATGGAATAATGTTGCACCCTCACCCATATAGGAAGAAAACCTAGAATGCATCCTGAAAGATTGTGAGGATGTAAACAGAGGGCAAAGACAGTAAACCTGGTTGAACCATCTTGACATTTTGCATGGTAAGTGCATGAAATTGACTCGCGCTAATAGAAACTTGATCCATTATGAAAAGCCCTAAGCCTGTTCACAAAAAAATAAGTTTCAGTCATCCAGGGTAAAAGCTAAACTTTTAAGCATTTATATGTTCCAATATTTCAACAAAATGAGGGAAACCATAAAATGGACAAAATGAGATCTAGTATCGAAGATAAACCCTAAACTTGGGATATTTTTTTTGAAACTATCAATTATAAAGACAGATCAAAACAAGGGCAAAGTTAAGCAACCCAATACTAGCAAACATTTAAAATCAAAAACAAGCAAATTGATTTAGCGGAATCAATGGACTAAACAACCAAAGAGGAGAGCCTAAGAAGCAATCAAGCCATTGATGAACAGCTGAGAAAGTAACTGCTCAGTGCTCCATTTCATAGAAAAGACTATGCAATATTGAACTACAGCAAACTAAAAGAAGGAAGCATTTGGATTAGACACAAAAAATGCATCATGAAAAATAAATCTCGTTCCAAATATAAAAGTGGTACTCTCAGCTATAGGAACATTCCATGTCAAAGTGCAGAAGTCTAATTCCATTGGATAAAAGGCTCCATTGTCTAGAAGAAGCATAACTCTTCAAAGAAAAGAAAAGGTATTAGATCCTATGTGCCCAGTTTTAGCTAGGTTGACAGAAATGTATAGGCTTAGTTTACAACTACACAGAAAGCCAACGTTAACTGATTATATGGTTGACTAGGATGCCTCTCCAATCAAATAACACCAAGCACACAATTGTTTCTTCTTCACAAAATTCTTATTCTAATAAGGTAAATCCTTACCTAAGCCTGCCTGGGTCACAAAACCTCCACCTGATCAACAAAGAGCTAAACTGGGCAATTTGAACATGCCCTCTAATCTGTGTTAAGAATTCATGAAATAGAATTGTCAGTATTCCTCTAAAACAAGGTTGCACGAAACAGGGAAACAGGTACGAGTTTCCGAAACAAGGACGGGTACGAAACGTGACCCCCCCCCCAAATTTTGGAAATGGGGAAACACGAATATATATATATTAGGACATTTAAGAAAT
The DNA here is from genome assembly GCA_000404065.3 of Pinus taeda. Taxonomy (NCBI): domain Eukaryota; kingdom Viridiplantae; phylum Streptophyta; class Pinopsida; order Pinales; family Pinaceae; genus Pinus; species Pinus taeda. Next base: position 272,774 of record APFE030261015.1, on the reverse strand, counting down.
ATATGCAATCATAAAGCATATATGATACATTCTAATTTATTAGATTATGGTAAAATTGTCAATTGTCAATGCATAAACTATAAGTCTCTAAATTTACATCACATTTACTCATGAATGATCACATAATGAAAATAGAAATATCCAAAATCAGCCACGAGAAATTTCTAATTTCTTGTCTCGTGCTTGATTGGGAGTCTCCTCCTACATAGTCGAACGACCTTAACTCTCTTGATTAAATACAAGTTTCATACCCTAGTACCCTACATGCTCTTGATTATTGGGAGTCTCCCCTGCATAGAGGGCTTGGTTCTCTTGATTAAATACAAGTTCCATACCCTAGTACATGATAAAAACCAATGGAAACATTGTGATCCCCCCAATCCTGAAATCCTGAAAAATAGATAAGTCTGCTTTTCTCCATATGAAATCCAATGAGGGCGAAACCACTCTCAAACATCGTGAGTCATTTCATGGTAATGTTCAAAATTTAAGTAAAAAGATGAAAATGAAAAATAAAGGAGACTATCACTTTTACATGAAAAATAAAGGAGAATATCAATGAAAAATAAAGGAAAATATCACTTTTACATGAAAAATAAAGGAGAATATCACTTTTACTTTAAGAATTTAACATTACCATGAACTGCATATGCCTCAAACTTCCTGATGAACTGCATATCAACACTAGGGCAAAAGTTCACTTTTATAACTTTAGACAGACATTTAGAAGCAACTAGAAGGCATTAGAAAAACCTAATTAAAAATTAGAAGACAAATTAATAAAAATTTAAAATTTAAAAAAAAAAGTCAAAGTTGCATGTGGAAACAGTGTCGTACGGCCCAGAAACACGTTTGCGGCCGTACTGGCCACGTTTTCACCTCGAGAAACGTGCCAATACAGCCAGAAACACGCATTTCCGCGTTTTGTTTCCGTTTCCATACGGAAACTCCTCCCCTGCCAGTGTTTCCTGCAACTTAGCTCTAAAACCAATTTGTGAAATATGACATAAATGTGTACAAAACCCAACCTAAATAACGAGTGAAAACTACAAACTTGAATGTCAAAGGACAATAGCTCAAGTGGTAGCTAGCGGGTTTTATTCCCCCTCCACCCATGTTCTATTCTCCAGAGATATGTTAGCATGTGGCAAAAATTTGAACAAGTTGAAAAACGTGATGAGTAATTCCTAAAAGCCCGAAGGGGCAGGAAAATTTGAATATCTTGATATTGAGGTAAATAGTGGCAGCCATTGTGATTCTAGGTCTTGCCCAGAACAGTCCTCTGAAGTTACCATATAAACAACAACAACAAAAAAAAAAAAACAAAAAAAAAAAAAAAAAACCTACAAACTTGGATATTGGTCCATGTTCACCAGTAACCATAAAGAATACCATCTCTTTGATTAAAGTTGTAGAAAAAAATCCATAAACAGGGAAAAGACAAGACAAAGGTGTGAGATTAGTTTGCATTTGATTTGCTAGGAAGTTTTTCTAATTTCTTTGAAATAAGAAAATCCTATAATTGCCCAAAAACAGTGAAAAGAATGTTCTAATAATAGAAAAGACTTTACCTCACACAAAAGTCAGCACAGTTATTAAGTTGTTTTCACAAGTGTTCTCACAAAATTTCCATATCATTGTCAACTTTATTTGAAATTATAATTTACACTTGTAAGAAAAAAGAAATTCCTGATTATTTTGCTCTGGCAGTAGTAAAAGCTTTTTTGTTCTTAGAGACCCTCGTATTGACTATGAAGTTCAGTTTTTGCTCTACCTTTTATAGAAAAGGTGTGAGATTAGTTTGGAATGATTTGTTAGAAGTTTTCGGAATGTCTCCAAAACAAGAATACCATGGGGGATTAGTTTGGAATGATTTGTTAGAAGTTTTCAGAAGGTCTCCAAAACAAAAATATCCTAGAACTGGATAACGTGATATATCTACAGTGAGAACTTCAGTAAATCTTTATCCAACCAAGTAAAGCACTTCAGATGTATAACAGCACTCATCAAGAGTAAACCATATCAACAGGAGAGAGAGAAAGAGAGAACCTATGAATAAGAGAAATATGGTGTCTGTAGGCTAAAGAATCATTCACAAGATGAATCAAAATGAAGCTATAAATAAGGCATAAGGTGAGGCATCTCCCCCATGAGAGGGTTATGCACCCACATAAGTGCTTAGGTCACCTAAACTAATGTAAAATAATGTGGACTAGGTCAGATCTTAAGCCATAACCTAGTCATACAATTAATGAGGAAACTCAGCTATAAATGAGCACAAGTAAAGATTACCATCATTTCAACACCCCCAGTAATCCGAGCATGGGAACATGAAGAAGGATGTACCCAAGGAATAGGCATACCCAATGCAATAAGACAGTCATAGCTGAAATAAGATAAAGTGGGTTTATGAAGACCCGACTTGAAATGAATACCCAACCATCATCAATATAGAATTACTAGACTCCTGAAGAAATGCCAACAGTAAACTGCACATCATCTGAGGGATTAGAATTTTGATCTGTCCATCTGATAGAGAAGTGTTGTAAAGAGGGATAAATAGGGAGATAAAACATTAGACTGAGTGGGCATGCCCAACTCAATGAAAAGTTAGTCATAGCTGAAGTAAAAGAGAGTGGGTTTGTGATGACCCCACTCAATATAAAAGTGGATAAATTTATGAATGCACATCCATCATCAACATAGAACCGCTCAGCTCCTAAAGAAATGCCACCACTGAGTTGCTCATCTTCTAGAATATGATCTTGATTTGTCCATTTGATAAGGAAGCACTGTAAAGAGGCATGAACACAAGAAGGAGAGGGAATAAGAATGAGTAGGGAAGCCTATTAGATATCACCTTGGATGAGTATTATCTTGTCCTGGCTACATTTATGAACAGATCTGTTCAGTAGCACAAACTGGGCAGTAGTACGGCATATCACCACTCTTTCAGCGGGGTACCCCAAAATTTTTGACAAAGGACCTTGCCATTTGTAAACCCAAATGTGTGCAATCTATGGCCCTGTGGATGAAGTGTAAAAGTGTATCCTACTTCTCCCTAGGTGGACAGTCATGGTGCTTAGTTTTATGGCTTTGGTAACTGTATCCTAGTGGATGGTAACTCGTTGCCTTGATGAACATTCTTATGTCCCAGGTTGGTATGCAAGCATCATGGAGGTGGATCTATTAGGACATGTGGCTTAAAGGAACACTTGTCGTATTAGTCTTGTAAAGGTGAGTGCACTATGTAAGGGTGGAAACACCCATATTATTATTGTAACTTATCTTTATTCCCCGCATGGACCATTTCCCTTATGTATACACACCTCTTTGGCCATGGCTATCATTCTGCATGGCAGTCTCATAATTCACGATGATGTTGAGCTCCACGAAGCATCGTTTTGCTTTCTCCAAGGCAAAGAAGAAGGTCCATTGTGCTCTCCAGGGCAAGTCAAAACACTCAAAATGCCCTTTCAAGCATGTTTTCATCACTAAAGGGATGCCAAATTCTCTTGGGGCAGTTTTGAAGGTTAAACGGGACAATGTGGCACCTACCTTGAGCAAACTAAGAGTCACATCAAGTAAAGAACACTCCAATTTCTAGCTGGCCTATCTCTTTAGCTTGTGGATCTTCTGTAGATGGCAGCTTGAGTTGTTTTCTTAGAGCAGCTATGTTTGCATTTTTAGTCTTGATAAGTTCTTCTGCTGTTTTTACATCTGTGGGATCATATCCCAGCTTTATCACTAAATCCTCTAAGGATTTGACCTTGGTATCTTTTGCTGAAGAAGAAACTTTTTCTAACTTTAACTGGGACTATACATTGTCTAATGACTGTTGAAGTTTAGATGCTGCCATCACTGAACTTGTAAGGGAAGAATAGATCATTTTACCAGATTGCTCAGTAGGTCAATCTAGTCAATAGGATGAATCAAATTTGTATCAAAAGTAAAGATAGACTTAGTATAATCATCTGCACTCCTAGGATGAGTGACTTGGGGCTCTAGAAAGGCATTTTGCATCTTTCCCTTCTCAATGTCGAAGGCAGAAAGTAGGCTGTGTTGAGTAGATGATGTCTGCTTCCAAAACAGTGTGTAGGTGGAAGCCTTCAAAGCTTCATTCCTTTGCTTGATTTCTTTGTAAATTGTGAAGATACTCTTCTCTTTCTGATTTGGATTGATGAAGAGAAAAGAGAGCCTACAACTATTTATTCTCTGCTAGAAGATGATGGCATGAATGGGACTATTAGGATAATTGGGCACTGTTGTGTAATGTCTTCTGAATGTGTATCACTTGTACGACTTGTTTTCTGCCTTTTACTGTAAAACTTAAATTCATTGGCTGAAGTTTGTGTTTACATGGGAGAAGCACCATCTCTAGGCCTTTTATCCTGTTTTTCTTCTCTTAGAGGAGTCTGATGGTGTAGATGTTATAACCTGTTCCTCTGCTTCCTGAAGTGCGTTTTCCTGCCATTCATCCTGGTTCATAAATTGTTCTATCTTAGGCCTAGGAGTGTGAGTATATGGGGTAGTTGTTTGTTTTACCCTTAGTTTTGAAATTACTACTAGGGGATCATAAGACCAGGTGAAACTAAGCTTAAAGTTCATTTGTCTGAGGATATCTTCTGCTTCATTGCCTACTGAGCTAGCGTTACAAATAAAGGCCCTGTTGACCACTCCATGTCAACTACCCCATAGCTATACATCTTTTTGCGCATGGATTTCCATCATCTCCAAGCACTCAGATGATCGACAAATTCATCATTATCAACTATATGTACACTGGAGTTTTGTAAGCCCATTCTACATTTTGTAATGTAAATGATCCTAGTAAGACATGCATGTAACAACCTAGGTAAATTTATTTTTCTGATGATGATTTTTATCCTAGGAGGGGTTTTTAGTCTCACCGATTCATGTGTGTTTCTAAACACAGATGATCAACAGAGTTTTTCCCTCCAGCCTCACCCCAAAGCTAGGATGGATTTTGTCGTCGGAATTTTAAATATCCTAGTGTTATTTATCGAGTCTCTGTGGGAATAATTCTAACTATTTTGTTAGATTATTTTATACAAGTCACTTAGTCTACTAGATCATATTTTGTGTTGCAGAAATGGGTAATTATTGAAGGTCTATAACAAACGGGTGTTCCTCCTTCATGGGTTACAAATGTAATATTTCATGTAAAAAATATTTAGTGCATAGTCCCTCATAGTTAAACACCATGGCTAAATATTAGAGGGTTGGAAAAAATAATAATCCCCTCATGAGTCAATTAATTAAAATTTCTGGCTAAAATAAATTAAAATGCTAAAGCTAGAAATTTAATTAATTTAGGTCCTAGGAAAAATTAAATTCTCCAACATTTAAAATTCATAAGTTTTAAAGTTTTTAATTTTGGAAGTCCCCAGCCAAGGAAATATTGAAAATTTCAAAATATTTTGAACCCTTGGGACATAGTAGTTAAGTCAAAGTCAACTTTTGGTGGCAATTAACTCAAAATAATCATTTTTTAGTTAATTAAAAAGAAATTAATAGTGAAATTCGAATTTCCTCAAAAAGTATCTTTATTTCAACGGTGATAATTAAAAGATTATTTGATCTTCATCAACGGTTGAGATTGCTTTGACAATGATCAAGCCAACTAGCCGTTGGAGAATTTTTCTATAAATGAGAGGCCTCTATCCATTATTTGGATCCGATTTATGAATCGTATACTTGCTCTAAGAAAGTTCTTGTAACTTTTTCTAGTTAATAAAATGCAAAGACTTTGGGGTTTCAGATCATGGTGTTCCTCTTTCATATTTATGTGGTAATATTGTTCTTAATACTTTGCTGCTTTATTTTGCATTTGTTGGTTAATAGCCTTTGAGGATTGATCTGTGTACAAGTATCTTGAACAGATTTTTGGGATTTTAGAATATCATTTTGATTTGATAGAAGTAGTAGGTATCTCTATTTCTTGATTATTTTATGATCATTTATAAATCTCTATTAATCTAACAATCAAATCTAAGTGTGCAGAAGTAATTATTCAAAATTTGGGCGTTTGTGGAAGTCCTCGGCTGGACCAATTGACTCTCAATTTGCAGAGTCTAAAAGAACCCACTGTCTTTTTAATTTCTGAAGTCATTTTATAGAATATCTTACTTACAAGGTTTTTCTTGGGCTTGTACTTCTTTAAAATTTCAAATTTATTTCTAGATATTGTGCAAAATTTGTTTAAATCTGGCTAATAGAGGGCTTTGATCTAAAGATTTGTGAGATCTGTAGAATATTATTGTAGATTTGTAAATAGCAAATTTATAATTCATTGGGGTTCCGAGTATTTCATATTTTTGTATATACATGCATTGGGGTAATCTGTCTTTTATTTGTGCAGGAAAAAGAAATCTGAAAATTGCAGGTGATTTTTGTGAATTTTGGAGAAAGATCTAAGCCCCAAAGGGCATCTCCATTTTGTTTGAAGGTTGAAGAAAAATTGCAAAAAGATCGTGGGAAAAAAATTTTAGGGCCTTGAGGCCCTGCGCTAGCCATCTCCCACCTCCTTCGGCATCCCATCATTCCCCTTTGAGCCTCCCTTTCTTCACCCTCCTCCATCACTAAATTTTCTCCATAAATTTCCCTAAAAAATTTATGAGTTTGGCATTTGCATTGGAGAATTTTCAGTGACTTGGCCATCCCATCTTCAAGTGTCTTCAAGCCCCTAGGGCCCGACTCGTGCACATCCTCTAAACCCTTACCTCTTTCATTGATCTAATTGAAAACAAGATTAATATTAGCATAAAATTTTGGTTATCTGGAATTTAGCAACAAATTAGTTTGCATCTTTCATTGCATTACATTTCAGAAATATAATTACTTTCAAAAACTTTTGCATGCTATTTTCTTAATATTATTTCATTGTTTTTCAGTAATTTTTTGAGTTTTTAGATCAAATACATCAATAGATCAGAAAGAATTAAACTCAAAATTTTTCCAAATTCAACAACAAATTTAATTTACATTTTTATTGTTGTATAATTGCAGAAATAGAAGTTAGCTTCAATAACTTTTGCAAACAAATTTCTGAAAATTGTTTTACTGTTGTTCAGTAGTTTATTTCGGAGTTTTTTAGATCAAATACATCAATAGATCATAAATAATTAAACTCAGAAATTTTCTGAATTGAAGTTATCAGTTTGTCATTTAAAATTTTATGTTGTTATACATAAAAATTTCTAAATATTGCATGGTTACAGGACTGTTATTTTAGAATATATTGTTGGTTTTAACATTAGATGTAAGAGCAGATTACTAAACTGATATGTCATTAATGTGATCTGAGTTTAAAAAATTTAGTTTAATTCTTGAAGTTCATTTGTTTTTTACATGCTTATGCAAGTAGGACTAATCTAGTTTTACTTATGCATCTAATAATCTTGATTGAGTATTTCATACAAATGAGTTTGTGCATTTCAGTAATTATTTGTGCAGATTTTACATTTTGCAGTGCTAGTATAAGTTCATACTTTCACATTTAGATCACCACATTTTTGAGCCTTAAGTTAAGTAACATTTAAGACATATTTCAGAAATAATTTTAGGCCCTCATTTAACTAAAATTAACCAAGTCTCTGCATTTCGCATAGTTTTAAATTTTGCATTTGCATATGAAACAGACAAGTCTTTTCAGCAACAGTTTCTCGTCCTTTACTTGAACCTTATTTTTTCGCAAGATAGTTGACTCCACAAGGCACTGGTATCACTTTCCTCAAATCATTTTGAATCCTTAAAATCTTGCGTAATCTAAAACAAGTATTGGTTGCTTAGTTGTGTCTCCCAGGTTGGTTGGTTCCCAACTAGTCTATCCTTTTTCCATTTCCATAAGGTCTACCCCCTTTAGTCTGCTATTGGGAGACAACTCAAACAGAGTGATTTGAGATCAATATGACAGCCCCCGATCTGAGTCGTTGTCGCAGTGCCTAGACATTATGTGCGACAACAGGGCCCTACTTGAGTTTTAATCTTAAACTAAGCATTTTTCTTTGTTACAACAAAATGTAGTTGATCCATGTTGACAATTTGTCTGATATACTCTAATGCAAATATATGAATAGGAAAAAATTTAAATAATTTGAATGGGTACAGCTCACATCCATATATCCTAATCTCTGTATAATTTTGGCATAAATGCCAATCTCCCATTCTGGTCTGTTCACAGAGATGAAGGATTTTCCTAATCTCTATCCCAATTCTTGGTTCAGCATCACTGTTGAATAAACATGTACCAACATATAGGAATCGATCTATAAAATCAATGGATGTGAATTCAGCGATGTTCTTCCTCACCAGCGAAGTCAAATGGATGACTGAGTGTGGATTCCCTTGACTTTCCATCTTCTGTAGGGGAAAAGAAAACCTCTCTTACTGATTAAACAAAAACAATTATACTAAAACAAAGGCATACTTGAACACTCCTTCTGTAGGTAATTTCATGACTGACCATGAATTGACTCTGCAAGGTATCCACTGTAATTGAAAATCAGAAATGGCTTTTCATTTGTTGAGAAAACTGACAGAAAACCTATTAAGACCTCATTGACCCACTGATCAAAATGATAACCTAACAGACATGAGGCAATTAATATAATCTACTTGGTCACTTCTAGAAACATAGATGACTAATAAGGTGGGTTGGTTTTAGGTAATTGGACATCTTCTGGTAAAAAGGTTTCAAAAATTCTAGCTCTCTAGCGAAAGTCAAGATTTATGTAAATATCCATGAGGGATTCTGGAGAAAATGGTTGCAAGGGTTTAGTGTTTTGAATCTGCAGCATTTAGTTTATTGACTCAATAGTAATGGTAAAGAGAACTCCATTGCTTTTAGAAACTACCGCTCTTTGAGTGGGAATATACCTATCATGACACGATACAACAAAATCTGGGAAATGGTGGGTCTGTGGAATGTTGAACTGGGGTAAGGAGGATTGCCAGAGGTTTATTTCATCACTTTGGTCAAAGAATTTATGTTTTAACCAACTGTGAAGTTCATAGAGATCAAACTCACAGTTGGTTTCAGCAATTTTGAAGTATTGGTCAACTAAAAGCTGATGATCTAAATCAATGGTAGGGGGTAGCATGGGGTTTTCCATAACATTAGATTTCTTTTTAGAAGCAATGACTGGAAAAGAAGGGTGAAAACGACTGCAAATACTTGGAAAACTAATGATTTTGTTGTTGACTGATAGGTAGCAATATGTGCAAATCTTCGCTCATAACTTGGGCAGTTGTTCAGCCTGGTATTGGTCGCAAATGGTTGAATTATGGTTCAGCAGGGCAAGGGGCGATGTTCAGCCAGTCAGCTTCGAAGAAAACAAATAAGAAAGACCTTTGGTCAGTGAAAGCTTTTTATTGGGTAATACTCGTTAAATGGCACAGGAGAGGCATTTATTGGTAATGGGATTTTTAACGGGTTCGAAGTTGGCGTATGAGTGGGTGACAAGTGGCAGAATAGGAGTGGACGAATGATGGGTACGTGGTGCGACAAGTGGTGGGACAAGCTTTGTTTGAAAATGGCGGGAGCAGAGGTGTAATGGTCGGTTGGGGGTGGGAAGATGGATTTCGGGGGGATATCAGGTAGTTTGTGGTTTTGGAGTGGGGGGGTACAGAGTGGCTGTGCGGAGGGCACGTGACAAAGGTGATTTTGGGGTGGGCCACTTTTTCGCGCCCCCTCCCCCCCAATTGATTAAACACCAGAGGGGCTAAGGGGGTGTTTAGTGGTTGCGGAGCCGTTGATCTTCGCGCTCAGGATCTTCAACCGCTGAAAGCTTTGAGAACTTTAACTGGAAACAACAAAAGGTCATGTCCTTATTTATTTACAAATAGTCTTTAGTTAAGTTTAAACTTTAATCTAATCGTGCTTACAATAAATTAAACACAGTTAATAAATGAATGAGCGGCATTTAAACTAGCACACTTTTATTCTTTGGGATTTTCATTATTTTTCTATTTTTTTTCTTTCTTTCTTTTTCTATTTTCTCTTTTCTATTTGTGTATTTTTCTTTTATCCCTTTTTTACAATATTTTTTATATATTTTTTTAAACGTCTAACTTATCAAAACAAATAATGTTACAACATATGTGATGTTATTTTGTATTGGTTCTCCACAATTGAGTCCTTGATTGGACAATTATCAGGGATCAACATGATTTGATATCGCCTTTGATGTATCATTTTTATTTTACATCATATATATTAGTGTTTTCTTCATATTTATGTGCCAATGTATTTATTTCATGTTGTTATTACTTTATATGTTTAAAAATATGAATATATTATGCATTTTTTATGCTTGCCGATATTTTCACCGATATTGTCAATAAGATGTTTTCTAGACCCTCGCCGATATTTTGCCAATACCGAGATTATCAACATTGCTTTGCACAGCTTCCTAAAGAAATCTCAGACTCTCTGCAAATGTACTCGCTAGATTTGGAAAACTTCCTCCAACCTCATTGTTCCTACCTCTCACTGTCTTTGTTTCACTGAAGCTCGAACTCTCAAGCAACTAACTAATGTTACTCTGGAAAATCGAATTCTCCAAGTGATTATGGCGTGTTCTCCATCACCACAACAATCCCTTCCTATATCTTCATGTTAGGACTCCAATGGCCAAGAATAGATCTTAATCGATAACACCGATCATTTCTAGATCGATCTGTGTGAATTCCTAGAGAAATATCACCTTGACTTAATTAATTCCGATTAATTAACCAATTTTCCTAAGTTTAGACTTAGAAAACATTAAAAATTTGGTTAATAATTTAATTAAGTCATTTCTAGGTGGAATTTTCAGAAAAGATTTCTGAGTTTTGGAGATCTCATGTATTCTAACATCTCCACCAAATTTCGTGGCTATAACACATCCGATGCTACAGAAACTAACACTCCCTCTTAGCGAGGACTATGTTCTCTCTAGTGCTACACATCCTGCCACAACACCTTATCTCAGTATCACCTCTTGTCATGATGTTGATGTCTGGGCATACTACCCACCAACCAATGCGCAACTCTGATTATGCATCTGTGTTGCTGCTGACACTGCCATATTGCTGCCAACTTTGCATCTGCACTGCAACTACCTCTCGTTGTTGTTGCAACTGCAATATGCAACCGAGAAGCATCCAAAATACTGAATCAACTGTCTTTGGTATGATGCATCTGTCTCCAGAGCCTCTTACTACTACTAGCATTTGCACTGCCACTGAAGAATCTGCACTATTTCTAACTCTGCGACTGAACCACCTACTCCACTGCAAACACTGCACTATGCTCCTCAGCATCTTTTTGCTACTACTCTGCAACTGTCACTCTGGTATTGACTGCATCAACTACCACTGATCCATCCTTCTACTGAATACTATGGGCCCCCGTAGCTAAGTAATGATCCATGAGGTGAACTCCTCAAGGACCCTGCCCAATCTCTGTAGCTCTCTAGGGCTACAACACTAAGTCACCCTACATCACTCCTGGAGGTATATCTACGAACATTGCGAAATATTCATCCGACCTCGAAGACAGCTTCTCTATCTCAGCATGTGCTACCACCTGGTCCTGCTTCTCTTGCTTGTCCTTCTTTCTGAGAGGACACTGGGTACTGTAGTGGCCAAACTTGCCACACCTGAAGCACTTGACCTTAGAGAGGTCCTTCTTCTTCTTCTACTTTTATTCCCCCTACGACTAACTTGGACCCTTTGATGCGAGGGCCACATTCTCTTCCTCCTTCACCCCCTTCAATCCGCTACTATTGTTGCCACTAATGGAGCTCTTTAGCAAAGCTTGCCTCAACTCCTCTTGTTGCAAGTCAGCGCACATTCTATCCCATCCTGGTAGTGTGTCTCTGCCCAATATATTTTGGACAAAGACCTGCCAATCCTCCAAGACACTATTTAGTGCCAACCATACTAACTCTAAAGGTTGAGGCAAGTTGGTATCAAACTTCTTGAATCCTAGTGAGAAAGGGATCTAAGCCTTCCCCCTTTTGCATCCTGATGCACCTTAGTTTTTCTTCCAGGAACATCTTCTGCTACTCGGAAGTACCATGGTATAGCGTGGAGAGAGCTACCCACATCTCTCTGGTAGTATTCTTGCCAAAAATATGCGAGACTATGTGATCTCAGACTCCATCCAAAATCATCCTCTTCGCCCTTGCCATCTTTTTCCTGTATTCCTTTAGCTTATCTGCATCCTGGGGAACTGCCACCACATTATCAATAATGAACAAAGTTCGTATGCTCATAGGAATGCTCTGATACCAATGTAATGAACAAAGTTCACATACGTAGCGAAATAATTCAGAAGATCTGAAATATGTAAGTATCCATTGTAGGACAAGTAGTACTTGTATATAAGAATTGTTGAATGTATAATAGATGTGTAATGATTACAACGAGGGCCCGCTTATATACCTAGGCAGGTGCCCTTTAATGAATGGTCATGTCTCTAAGACATGCCTCTTCATTACTAACTAACTAACTATTAGTTAACTGATTATTATTTATTATTATTATATTTATATTTACATATATTATTTTTATATGAATTATATTC
>APFE030261015.1:223821-259775 GCA_000404065.3 Pinus taeda | reverse complement strand
ATAAATATAATAATAATAAATAATAATCAGTTAACTAATAGTTAGTTAGTTAGTAATGAAGAGGCATCAAAGCTCACTGATGAAAGGGTTGGATCTCTTTCCCTGTTTCGAATATCTTCCTGTCTCAGAACTTTCATCTTCGTTTATACAAGACGATATGATCCTTGGAGTGAAACAAAATTGTTGGACTGAGAATGGATCTGACCATCCCAAATTAATCTCCTATGGAACTTTTCGGTGACTGGGAATTTGTAGTGAATTTTGATCATAGTATTGGATTCTGCAAACTTCAGTATTCCTTGGAACATAAATTTGTCGCTTCCGTTCTGAATGGTTCAAATATGTAGACTGACTTAGTTGTCTACTATTGTGATTCGAATGTCGAGAACTCTTGCAGTTTGATCTTATCCTAATTTGTTTGTGGTGATTTCCTGATTTACTTCAGGTACTTACCTTGAGTTGGTTATTGAATCATCACTTGGAATTTCCATTGTTTGAACAGCTACATCTAAATTGGTTTTAACTTTTATAGGTTTCTTTTCTTTCTGAGTTGTGATATTGACCGAATCGATATTTATTCCCTTATCTTCAACTTGGATTGAAACGACCAGAGACTTCTGTTGGCATTATGATACATGTGTTGTCCTTGATGACAACTCACTCAGATGACAGTTCACAATGCATTAGGGCAATAGCAAAAGATTACAAATCAGAGGTGTTGTCCTTGATGGCAACTCACTTAAATGACGACAGTGCACAGTGCAGCAGGTCAACAGTAAAGGATTACAAATCAGACTCCAAAGAATGAAGAAAGAGAGGTATACGCTAGTTCACTTTGTCCAAGAAGCGTATACATGCGAGTTAACAGAACAAAAGTAGTGTATAACATATACACGCACTTTCACATGAGGAAAACGCGTACATGTTGGAAAACCAAGTTTTTGGTCCAAGGTATTTTGATCCAAGGTATTGATCCAAGGTATTTGGTCAAAGGTATTGATCCTAGGTATTTGGTCCAAGATATTGGTTCTAAGTGGTTTTGGTCCAAGGTATTGAGAAAGGCCTAAGAGTATATAAGGAGGAGAAGATCATTAGGCCAAGGTGCAAGCAATAAGATTCTAAAGATTACTTCTATCTGAAATATATTTTATGTTGCAGGGTTGTGTTTGGGACTAGATCTGAAATTTTCATGTGCACCTTGAGTTCAATATCGGATCAAGAATCATGAGACTTGAAATGACTTATTCATGAATAATCTGATATTGGTTGAGACTAGATCTGATGTTTTGTGTTTGTTCTATTTGTTATCTATCATGATCTAGGTTTGTCTGAAGTCTAGAATTGCAGCAAAGTTCTGAGTCAATATTTGCAGATTTGTACGCAGGTTTGTCTCGGCCAAAGAGCGTGTACACGCAGGTTCGGTTCTTTCAAGTAGCGTATACAAAAGAAAAGCTTCTTTTCAGATCTGACCGATCTATCTGATCAAATTTTGTTGTTTTACTATTGTTCGTCAATTAAGTTTTCTTAGATCTGAATGTAAAGTTGAATGCATAAGGAGGCTGGCAATTGATTGATTGATTGTATAAGTGAGAAAAAGTGATCTCTGTCCCTACCTGTGTAAAGCTCTATAAATATTCAGTATATTGATGGTTGGTACAGACTTGATTCAAAAGTTTATGTTTGCAGTGGTTTTGAAGGTATACGCGAGTTTAATTCACAGAAGTAGCATATACACAGGTTGGGTTCAGCTAAGTAGCGTATACACTCTAATGCATGATTTTTGAGGTTACAACTGGTTCTGAATGATGATGCAGGGTTCTGGGTTCAACACAGTGTTCTGGTGTCAGTGATCTGATTGTTCAGATAAACTGAATATTGGTTGATGCAGTTTAAGTTTAAAAGCTTTGATAGGTCCAGTGTGAAAATTTGATGAAACTTGGCCTTCAGATTGTGGTGTTGTGATCCAAGAGTATCCAGTCTGAAAATTCATAAAACGTGGTCCCTGGTGGAAGAGTGGAGTTTTATGTAGGCTAGCACCTACGTACTAGTAAACATATTGGCTAGTACAAGAGCTAGGGGGTTGTAGCTCCCTTCTGGTAGAAGTTGGAGAACAAGAGAAGGTTGTAACCTTCTGCAGGTAGAAGCCTACGTACTAGTATGAGTCTACCCCAGTACAAGATTGTAAACAAATTTTCCTATTATTATTAAAAGAAGACAAAGACAATAGCAGCAGGTGGTTTTTACCCACATTGGGTTTACACCTTAAATCTTGGTGTTCATGTGTGTTGCTTATGTGTGATACTTTATTATGCTTTTATTGCATTGTCTGATAAATCTCTGATATACTGATTTAAGCTCAACACATGATAAATTGTCTAAATCACAAGTTCTCTGCATATACGCTGGTTTCTTTAAGCAAAGTCGCGTGTACACGCTAGTTCACTTCAATGAAGTAGCGTATATAAATATGTTGTGGGAAATAAAATTATTGATCTGATAATACTGATTTACCCCCCTCTCAGTATTATTTCCAACATTTGGTATCAGAGCAAGACCTTCAAAGAAGCTTGATCGCTTGAAGGGAGATCCATCAACATGAATAATCAAGAAAGCATGGGATCCATCAGACCGCCAATCTTCGATGGGAGCAACTTTGTTTATTGGAAAATAAGAACCATAGCCTATCTACAATCACTTGGAACAGATGTCTGGGAAATTGTGGAAGGAGGATATACATTTCCAACCGCAATTCCTACAAATGCGGCAAGTAAAAAGCAATATGAAACCAATGCTAAAGCTGTCAAATACTTTATTGGGAAGTCTGTCACAATCAAAGTTTCTCAAAATCATGCAGCTCAAGTTAGCCAAGGAAATATGGGACAAAGTCGTTATGAGCTACGAAGGAGACTCTCAAGTAAAACGTGCTAAGCTTCAAACTCTCAGAATTCAGTATGAAACTCTTAAGATGCATAGTGATGAAAGTATAGCTAGTTACTTCTTACGTTTAGATGAGGTTGTTAATTGTATGAAGAATCTGGGTGAAGAAATAAAAGAAGTTACCTTAGTTGAGAAAGTTTTGAGATCCTTGTCTGCTAAATTTGAATCCAAAGTGTCTGCCATAGAAGAAAAACAGAACCTGCAAAATATCACTACGACACAGCTTCATGGAATCTTAATTGTCTTCGAGATGAGAAAAGGAGGACCATCAGATATGAGAGAAACCGCATTTAAAGCTTCAGCAAAAGGAAAGGAAGAACACAATGACTCAGGACATATTTCAGAAGAAGAGGATGAGGTAAACTTTGTCAAGAAGCTTCAACGGGGTTCTGGAAGGTTTAGAGGTAAGTTACCCTTCAAATGCTTTGCTTGTGGCAAAGTCGGTCATTATGCTGCCAGATGCCCTCATAAAGATAAATATGAAAACGAAAAGGAATATGCAAAAGGAAATAGAAAACAAATTGTGAATAAAAGGAGTTACTATACTCATGAAGATAACGATGGTTTATCTAATAGTGACGAAGATGAAACTAGACAAGATTACAGACTTCTCATGGCTTATGACGACGATAATTTTTGGGATGTTTTAGAAGAGGAAGACCTTCATGAAGAAATATCTAAACTCAAAATCTGTTTGGAAGAAAAAAATATGATTATAGATACCTTGACATACCAACTTGTTGAAAAAGAAAAATACAATGAAAAGCTAGAATGTGAAATTGTGGGTCTAAGAAAGGATCTTGAGCAAACGAATCTCTCAATCTTAGATTTGCTAAAGGATAAAAAACTTTAAATGAAATTATCAAAGTTCAGCGTTCTCTGATAAAAACAGGTCTTGGATATACTGAAGAAGCATCTCAATCACAGAAGCCGTCAACCTCCACCAAAAGCTATCTTGATGCAGCAAAGACCAGTGAACAGTTTGACAATCATCAACAAAGGCATAAAGCAGATCACCAGGTAAATCATACGCGATTTACTCTAAGGATGAATAGAAGCCACGACCAACCTCAGGGAAATCATACTCAATTTGCTCCAAAGAAAGGATCAAAAACTTTAAATGAAATTATCAAAGTTAAGCGTTCTCCTCTGATAAAAACAGGTCTTAGGATATACTGAAGAAGCATCTCAATCACAGAAGCCGTCAACCTCCACCAAAAGCTATCTTGATGCAGCAAAGACCAATGAACAGTATGACAATCATCAGCAAAGGCATAAAGCAGATCACCAGGTAAATCATACTCGATTTACTCTAAGGATGAATAGAAGCCACAACCAACCTCAGGCAAATCATACTCAATTTGCTCCAAAGATGAATATCAATAGAAACTACAATCATCGTGTTAATAGATTCAATAGTCACAAGAACTTCTTTAATGGGCAATGTTTTTCATGTCATAATTTTGGGCACAAAGCTGCTCAATGCGTTGCTTAGAAAACCATCATGACTCGAGAAGCACGAAATCAAAGGAATGTAACAGGGATCAAAAGAAATTCCTATAATAACTTTTCTCCTCTTAAAAATGAAATAGAATGCTCAATCCATAACAACTTTGGTCATGAAGAATTTGAATGCAGAAGCAAATTTCGGCAAACATCTCAAAAGGAGCAAACGCCATTAAATCCCAAGATATAGAGAAGGAAAGAATCTCAAACAGAAAGATATGGTATAGCCTTGTATGTAGAAGGACAAGAAAATCAGTGGTACATCGACAGTGGATGCATCTCAAACAGAAAGATATGGTATAGCCTTGTATGCAGAAGGACAAGAAAATCAATGGTACATCGACAGGTGACAAAGAAAAACTTCACTCGTATGATGCCTTAGAAAAGGAAAAGAATGTCTCATTTAGAAATGACACTCCTGCTGTCATAAAAAGTAAAGGCTCTATTTTCTTGAAAGAAAAGGTTAAAGCTGGAAATGTTATGCATGTAGACGGTTTAAAGCATAACCTGTCAAGTGTCAGTCAAATGTGTGATCAAGGAAATCAAGTGGTGTTTCGATCAAACGGATGTGTTGTTCGTGAGCTTGTTACAAGAAAGACCGTGATCAAAGGTACAAGAACTCCAAACAACTTATACATACTCAAGGGAGAACAACAATAGTGTTATCTAAGCAAAAATGATGAAAACTGGTTGTGGCATAAAAGATTGGGACATCTAAACTTTTCTCAAATAAGAAAAGCATGCAAACTCAAGGTTGTTCGTGATCTCCTTGATATCAACATCCCTGAAAATACAATATGAAAACCATGTCAAATCGGTAACCAAACCAGAGTCTACTTCCTGGAAAAAGAAAAGTCAGCTAGTAAGCCTCTTGGGCTTGTCCATACTGATTTATGTGGACTATCAAGAAAAAAGCCACCTCGTGGAGAAGAATACTTTATTTTGTTCATTGATGATTTTTCCAGAATGTGTTGGATAGGTCTTCTAAAGCATAAAGATTAAGCATTTGAAAATTTCCAAGCCTTCAAAGCTTTGGTTGAAAATGAATCAGACCTAAAAATCAAATGCCTCAAATCTGATCGAGGAGGGGAATTTACATCAGATGAATTCTTTGACTTTTGTGAACAACATAGAATAAAAAGGCAATTCTCCACCACAAGGACTCCTCAGCAAAATGGTGTGGTAGAAAGAATGAACATAACAATTCAACAAATGGCTCGAGCTATGCTAGATGAATCTCAAACTCCTGCAACCTTCTGGGGTGAAGCTACATTCGTTGTCGTAACTATTCTCAACAAAGCAAATGTTCGGGTAAATAGCACTCAAAATCCACATGAACTTTGGTATGGCAAAGCTCCTACCGTAAAATACTTTAAAGTTTTTGGAAGAAAATGTTTTATCAAAAGGACTGATGAAAAACTTGGTAAGTTTGAACCCAGAGCAGATGAAGGTATTCTTCTTTGTTATCCTTTCATAAGCAAAGGATATAAATGTTATAATAAAAGACTTGGAAAAATTGTTGAAAGCATTGATGTTGTAGTTGATGAAGCATGCAAAAATCCAAAACAGATAAAATCAACAGAAGATTATGACAATGAAGAAGATGGGGATTATTTTCCCACATCAAATCAAAATGATATTGAAAAAGAAACCAATGAAGCACCAGAAGAAGAGTGGTAGAAGAAAAGACTTCGTCCAGGCATGTTCAGAAAAATCATCCAGAAACTCAAATTTTAGGGGAAAAAGAGGCAGGTATATAGACAAGAAGAACTATTACAGGGACCTCAAGCTATCTAGCCTTACTATCCTCCACCGAACCTCAAAATGTAAATGAAGCATGCAAAGATGAATGTTGGGTAAGGCCATGGATGAAGAACTTGAGCAAATTGAAAAGAATGATACTTGGGAATTAGTTCCTAGACCTCATGATAGAAATATTAAAGGAACTAAATGGATATTCAAAAACAAGCTGGATGAAAATGGAGAAGTCATTAGAAACAAGGCCAGACTTGTTTGTAAAGGGTATGCTCAACAAGAAGTTATAGATTTTGAGACTTGTTTGTAAAGGGTATGCTCAACAAGAAGTTATAGATTTTGAAGAAACCTTTGCACCTATTACCAAACTTGAAGCCATAAGGATGTTTCTTGCCCTTTCTAGCTTTCAGAAATTCAAAGTATACCAAATGGATGTAAAATTAGTCTTCCTTAATGGAGATTTAGAAGAAGAAGTTTATATTGAACAGCCAAAAGGATTCATTCTCGGAAACGATGCAAAACTTGTATGCAAACTCAAAAAGGCTCTCTATGGTCTGAAACAGGCTCCAAGGGCCTGGTATTACCGCCTTGACAAATATCTACACCACCAAGGTTTTACAAAAGGTTCTGCAGATAGCAATCTATATACAAGATTGAAACTGATAAATTGCTAATTATTATTGTTTATGTTGACATTATTTTTGGTAGCAATGAAGAATCCATGAGTCAGAATTTTGCTTCAGTAATGTAGCAAGAATTTGAAATGTCCTTGCTTGGTGAACTTACCTATTTTCTTGGTCTACAAGTTCAACAAACTAAAAATGGTATTTTTCTATCACAAACCAAATATCTCAAACAGATCTTGAAAAGGTACGGAATGGAAGATTCTAAACCTGTATGTACCCCAATGGTACCAGGATGTACTCTCAGCTCAAATGATGAATCAGCAGCAATACATCAACCAACTTACAGATCCAAGATTGGCAGTCTGCTTTATCTAACAGGTACCCAGTCTAACATCATGCATGCAGTAGGAATAGTTGGAAGATTCCAAGCAAATCCAAAGGAATTACACCTTCAAGCAGCCACAAGAATTTTCAAATATCTTCAAGGAACTCAGGACTTTGGTTTATGGTATCCTAGAGATACAGATCTTACTCTTCATGCATATATAGATGCAAATTGGGCAAGAAGTGTTGATGAAAGAAAAAGCACTAGTAGTGGTGTATTCTATATGGGTTCCAGATTAGTGTCTTGGTTCAGCAAGAAACAAAGTTCAATTGCTTTATCTACAATTGAAGCAGAATATGTGGTTGTTGCATCTTGCTGCACACAACTACTTTGGATGATGCAAACTTTGCAAGAAATTTCGATCACATGTACTCCACCTATCTCCATTCTATGTGATAATACAAGTGCCATCAATATTTCAAAGAATCCAGTTATGCACTCCAAGACCAAGCACATACACATCAAGTACCATTTTCTACGTGAACAAGTGCTTGAACAAAAGGTCAAATTGGAATATGTTCCCTCCAAAGAATAGGTTGTTGATATATTCACTAAGCCAATGCCCAAAGAAACATTTGAATATCTCAGACAAAAGTTGGGAGTAGTTGTTGCATCATCCTGCTGTTAAATCCAACTTTTTTCAGAGAAAAGTTATTATACACGTGTTTCATGAAGTATAGTCGTATACAGACGTGGGTTTCTGTGGGTCAAGGAGCATATATGTTTTTCACTGACAAAAATGCCTTTGATCATTGACTTGTTAACGATGCACAGGTAGCACAGGGTCAGGGGGAGCATTAGCCTTCACGTACATTCAACGTTATTGGCCTTATGGTTGCTGAGTCCAGCTATGGCTTCAGATATTTATACCATTTGTTGCTTAAGTCATGTAAAAGTCTAGGGTGTGATATGTCTTCTCATACATTTGAATAAGTCCTCTTGGACAAATGATGTAATTTGTATCCCCACTTTGCATGGGATGGATGATGTAATATTTATTATTTATGTCATGTATAAACAATTGGTATATCCCCACTTGGTTGGGTGGATGAGTCAAATTTGGTATATCCCCACTTGGTTGGGAGATGGATGTATGAATGAGTCATTGGTGATAGGAAGGTCATACTCACATAGTTGAGTTATAGAGTCATGTTATTTTTTTGGAGAATATTTTTGCAGACTCTGCATGTGCTCAGGGGGAGCATGGATGGTTTCAGTGCATCTCAACATGTACAAAGGGGAGCTCAATCAGAAAATTCAGCGTGTACTCAGGGGGAGCATGGACAACATAATGTATGTCAAAGGGAGAGAATATCTTGGTCCGCCCTTTGCCCTTGATGTCAAAGGGGGAGAATGTCTTGGTGTTGTTGTTGCCATCAAGTCCAAAGGGGGAGATTGTTGGCATTATGATACAGGTGTTGTCCTTGATGGCGACTCACTCAAATGACTATTCACAGTGCAGCAGGTCAACAGCAAAGGATTACAGATCAAAGGTGTTGTCCTTGATGCAACTTGCTCATATGACAGTTCACAGTGCAGCAAGTCAACAGCAAAGGATTACAAATCAGACTCCAAAGAATAAGGAAAGAGAGGTATACGCTAGTTCACTTTGTCCAAGAAGCGTACACACGCGAGTTAACAGAACAAAAGTAGTGTATAACGTATACACGCACTTTCATAGGAGGAAAAGCGCGTACATGTTCGAAAACCAAGTTTTTGGTCCAAGGGATTTTGATCCAAGGTATTTGGTCCAAGGTATTGACCCTAAGTATTTGGTCCAAGATATTGGTACTAAATGGTTTTGGTCCAAGGTATTGAAAAAGGCTTAAGAGTATATAAGGAGGAGAAGATTATTAAGCCAAGGTGCAAGCGATAAGATTCTAAAGATTACTTCTATCTGAAGTATATTTTATGTTGCAGGATTATGTTTGGGACTAGATCTGGAATTTTCATGTGCACCTTGAGTTCACTATTGGATCAAGAATCATGAGACTTGAAATGATTTATTCTTGAATAATCTGATATTGGTTGAGACTAGATCTGTTGTTTTGCGCCTGTTCTATTTGTTATCTATCATGATCTAGGTTTCTCTGAAGTCTATTGCAGCAAATTTTGGAGTCAATATTTGTAGATCTGTACGTAGGTTCGTCTCAGCCAAAGAGCGTGTACATGCAGGTTCGGTTCTTTCAAATAGCGTATACAAAAGAAAAGCTTCTCTTCAAATCTGACTGATCTATCTAATCATTTTTTGTTGTTTTACTATTGTCTGTCAATGAAGTCTTCTTAGATATGAATGTAAAACTGAATGCATAAGGAGGCTGGCAATTGATTGATTGATTGTATAAGTGAGAAGAAGTGATCTATGTCCCCACCTGTGTAAAGCTCTGTAGATATTCAATATATTGATGGTTGGTATAGACTTGATTCAAAAGTTTATGTTTGCAGTAGTTTTGAAGGTATATGCAGGTTTAATTCAAAGAAGTAGCGTATACACGCAGGTTGGGTTCAGCTAAATAGCGTTTACACTCTAATGCATGATTTTTGAGGTTACAGTTGGTTCTAGATGATGATGCAGGGTTCTGGGTTCAGCACAGTGTTCTGGTGTCAGTGATCTGATTGTTCAGATCAACTGAATATTGGTTGATATAGTTTAAGTTTAAAAGCTTTGATGGGTCCAGTGTGAAAACTTGATTAAACGTGGCCTTCAGATTGTGGTGTTGTGATCTAGGAGTATCCAATCTGAAAATTCATGAAATGTGGTCCCTAGTGGAAGAGTGGAGTTTTATGTAGGCTAGCACCTACATACTAGTAAACATATTGGTTAGTACAAGAGCTAAGGGGTTGTAGCTCCCTTCCAGTAGAAGTTGGAGAACGAGAGAAAGTTGTAACCTTCTGCAGATAGAAGCCTGCGTACTGGTATGAGTCTGCACCAGTACAAGATTGTAAACAGATTTTCTTATTATTATTGAAAGAAGACAGAGATGACATCAACAGGTGGTTTTTACCCACATTGGGTTTCCACCTTAAATCTTGGTGTTCATGTGTGTTTCTTATGTGTGATGCTTTATTCTACTTTTACTGCACTGTCTAATAAATCTCTGATATATTGGTTTAAGCTCAACACATGATAAATTGTCTAAATCACAAGTTCTCTGCATATACGCTAGTTTCTTTAAGCAAAGTTGTGTGTACATGCTAGTTCACTGCACTGAAGTAGCATATATAAATCTGTTTGGGAAATAAAATTATTGATCTGATAATAATGATTCAACCCCCTCTCAGTATTATTTCCAATAACTTCAATACTTCTTCTTGAAGTTGTTCTAACATGCCATTTAGCGACTTCTTGTCACTTTTAATCGTCTTTATTTGCGTGAGGTTTTCGTTATGATTCCTTAGGCGTAAAAATTCTTCGCTTTCTGGATTGTTGACTTTGTTCTTAGTATCCTTCTCATCTTTTAAATTTTTTATTTGTTAACCTTTGATTAAGAGTTTTTAAGTGTAAATTTTCTTCTTCCTTCTTCAATAGATTCTCGTTGAATTTCCTCTTGGAACTTCCATTTTCTTGCTTTAATTTTTGTTTCTTAACCTTGGACTTCTTGATATATTCAAGTAATTTTTTATTATCGTCTTTTAGGCGCAAAATTTCCCCATCCTTTTCTTTTGACTTTGTGTAAAATATGTCTTCGAGATCTTTATATTTCTTTTCCGAAGCATTGTTTTTTGTTCAAACTTTGCAAATTCTTCTTCTAATCTTTTTATTTGTGTCCTTGTATTACCTTGACGCTCTTCGATACTAAATAATCTTCCACAAGTTGGACAACTTAATTTGCAATTTTTTTGAATATATGTATATCCAATTTCGTTTAGACAAAATGGACATTTAGTCCAAAATAATGATTGTTGTGTGGAACTCATCTTTTCTTCCTTCATCATTTTCGATTTTTTTCGTATTTGGTTATTGTCTTCACAAATTCTGAAAACTCTAATTGCTCTTTCCTTTAATATTAATACTCCTTTGTTTATGTAGAGTATTAAAATATGAGTAACTAATTTTTTTTTAAATATTTTATTTAATAATCTTTTTTTAACTCTCTTTAATTTTTTTCTCTGATTATCTTTCTTTCTTTCTTTTTTTTTTTTCTTTTTTTTAATTCCTGCCTTTTTTTCTTTCTTTTGTTTAATTAAATAATTTTATGGCCAAAGGCCTCATAGCAAATCCAACAAAATGGAGAACCTCCAACTAAATAGTGAAACACTCGATTTGTGACAACAACTACGTTAACAAAGACTTTTAATGGCCAATGGTGATCGTAGAACATGGCTCTGATACTAATGTAACGAACAAAGTTCGTATACTCAGAGGAACGCCCTGATACCAATGTAATGAACAAAGTTCGTATACACAGTGGAATAATTCATAAGATCTAAAATAAATAAGTATCCATCATAGGACAAGTAGTAATTGTATATAAGAAAGTGTTTAACGTATAAAAATGTGTAATGATTACAATGACCGACACTAGTACATTCTCAACACTAGGATCCAAGAATGGCTCAAAAATATCAACGATCATCTCTTCCTGATCACATGGAATATGAGGTAAGACAAGATTCCTATCAACATCATCATCAATATCATAAATTGGATCCTTGTCGAAAGAATGGGCCCTAACATCCCAATTCCCTTGAAGAGATGACATGGAATATAGGGCAAGACAAGATTCCTATCAACATCATCATCAATATCATAAATTCGATCCTTGTCAAAAGAATGGGCCCTGACATCCCAATTCCCTTCTTTTATATGCAATAACTCAAAAATGTCAACTTCAAGGGAATTAATGGGATCAACCCTTTCAAGGTCTTCAAGGAACGCAATATCATAGATAACATCCTTGAAAGAGGAGGGGTTATTCTCAACTCCATTTTCCATTTTCATCAGCAGTATCGTAAATTGGATCCTCCTCAAAATGATGGTTGCTTCCATCCCACTTCCCCTCATTTATATGCAAAAAGTCACAAATGTCAACCTTTGGGAATCAATGTGGTCCCCATTTTCAAGATCTTCAAAGAGTACATTATCAAACATCGGATCCATGAAAAGTGGGGGGGTTAGCTCAACTTATTTTGCTAAAGAACCATCTTTATCGTGCTCTTCATCATGGACTAAGGGCTCCATGGAGCTTTCCTCTTCTTTGTTATAGTAGTCAATTCCCCAATCTGTAGCCCAAAATTCTTCCATATATCCCTCATCTGCTTGAGTGTCTGGGGAACCATGATCTTCTATATCGCTAGCCTCCTCTGGTGTACCCAACTCTAGGACCTCCTTGGGGATGGAGTGACACTGTTGGTTGCCCTTATGATCTTCCTTTGCATTTTATAAAGACGAAGACATAATTGGTTTATGGCCAGGATTTTGTGTGCATCTTCATTAGTCATGAATTGTGACCTCCAATAAAAGAAATCTTCCAATCAGAGCTTTCAAATGAAGTGGTGCTGGTAGGGTCACACAGTTCATTGATTTGACATGTTCCAAGAAAATCAATGAGTAATTTTACCAAGGTGTCCTGGTGAGTGATATTTTCTCTTGAAACATATGAGACAAATTCTTCTCCGTGATCAAGTACGAATAATGGATTACCATCAAATCTTGGGATGCTTGCTATGGTAATTGTAGTACGAAATATCTCATGCAAATCACAAGGAGCCATTGTTTTGATCTTTACATAATTACTAAATGTAGAGTTGCCAAGGTGAATGCAAGATGACTTAAAGAATGCTTGCTTCACCCTACAAGCACTGGAACATAGAAGTTCAATGAAGAACTAGGGCTTCGTTCTTCCAATGGAGTCACCAAATAAGGATTAATCTTGTTGTGAAAGAAGAAGGTAAATATTTCATAAAGGTAGACTCGCTTCTCCCCGACAAGACGCCAAAAAAATTGTCGCAAAATCTAGCAAACCTTGGAAAGGGAAACCCTACAGGGGATAGACTGACCAAGAAGTAACAATGGGGTAGTGGCCCACTATCACCACAGCCAAAACCCCCCCACTCTTTATAGATTTTCATCGATGGGAGGAGTCTCGGTAGGGGGAGATCACGTATGAAAGATATTCTAGGGTTAATGTGTGAAATGGTCTCACTAGAAACTCTTCAAGAAAGACACAATTTAGGTTCAAGGCTTCATAAAGAAGTAATTCACTTTCTATAAAGAGGCCTAGAAATAAGGGCAAAAGACATAGGGCTTGATAAATTTGACGAGTGTTGGAGTAAATCAAAGTCAAGGCTACAAGAAAAGGTTGCTTACAATGTATATAAGCAATGCAAGGTTCATGAAACCTTGAAGGAAGCCCTTAAGTTGAAGGAAGGATAACTATGGTTTCCCTCTTAGACAAACACTACAGCAGGGAAATTTATGGATGAAATTGAAGTGGATGCCTACCAAAATGATAGATTTAGTGGCAAATAATATCCTCTTGATGCTTAGGCTCTCTGACCACCAAATTCCTCTTACCTAGGGATTCGCACCAAGCCGTGATTTCCTAACTTGTCCTTGAAAGAGCCAAATTTCAAAGACAGAAAATATTGAAAAAATTTAAGAATGATCATCAACAAGTTGGATTAGTGTCTTGTCCCTTGGGAATAAGGAGTCTAGGATGATAAAGATTAGCTAAATTTGCTCCTAAGGAGGCCAAAATATGATGCCCTAGCAATCAAATTTCTAGCATCTACCCACTCAATGGAGAAATGGAGTCTTATGGGAGAGCTACAAGAAGTTCACCAATAGGACAATTCATTAGATGATATGTATGAGTAATGCATGCAATATTCATCAAGGTAGCAATTCAAAAATGATCTTCAATAAATTAGGCCACAATTTAGCATAACCTAGAATCAATAATTCCATATGTTAAACATTCAAGAAATATAAATTCAACAATAAAGTACACTTTTAAGATAACATACAAGACTTCCATCCATTAGACCAAAGAATAACACCATAAAATATCCATTATAATTGATCTCTCTCCTACTGGGACTCCTCCCATCGGTGAAAGTCCATAAAGAGCAGGGGGTTTTGGTTGTGGTGACAATATGCCATGTTACCCACCACTAGTGGGTGACCCCTATGGAAGAATCTTTCTCCTATATTTGTCTTCAGCCTATAGCTAGCAACCCCTTGCAGCCACCTGATTGCTCGATGTGCCAACATTCTCTACCACTTGAGCCAACCATTGTGTGCCCTTGCCCATCTATTATGATCATATGTTTGAAGGTGGGCCTTCCAACCCTGAAGGTATGGTTTTTCATTATATAATTGCGTGTCTATGCTTTCTTTTCTTGGGCACATTTGGACATAGACTCAGAGGGGAGATTCGATGGAAAGAATGGACTTAGATTGTACTCTTGTTCCTTTGTCTCAACTTGGAGGTTAATCTTGTATCCTAGTCTCGTGGAATCTCCTCTAATGGTTACTAGCTTTAGGAGTGACACTACATGGGAAACCCTGATTTTGGTTGTGTTGTCCCGCTTCTCCATACCATATGTACTCCCCTCCGCTCATTATAACCCTTTTTCACACTTTTCCCATTGGGTCCACAAAGTGTTAGACTCCCCCTCCCCTTGTCCACACTTTGGGTCGGGACTGGAACGATGCCCCAGAGGTTGTTGCGGCTAAAAAGTAAGTTAAAAGCATAATTTGACCACTTACAACAGGAAATGTACTACAAAATGCAAAAAATAGTCGGGCCATAAAATTTAGCGCGTGGGCAAAAGCCAAACATGAGCTCTACCCCCTATCACTATGGACATCACCCTGGTTCCTAGGGCTCCTATGAGTGCCCTTTGCATCATCAAGGAACCCATGATTTTGATAAAAATGGCTAAAGCATACACAATTACAAAAATATAATCATATATCAGGCACAAATGGTGCATGTGTAATCACACTCACACACAGATTACATTGGGATCACTCTATTAAATAGAGTTTTTGAGATCCAACTTATTCCTTATTTAGATAGAGTGGTTGAGAGAATTTCTCAACCATCACAAACCAATCTCTCAAATATGGAATGTAAGCATTAATTCCGACATCCCCCCTTAATGATTACATTACATCAAAATAACAAAATAATCAAGCTTGTCAGTAGTTGCTCCATCAAGTTGCCTAGTAACCCTCGGAAAGGTGTAGTTGGCAAGTTGGATTCCCGAGTTCCTTTCTCAACTCCCGAATCAAGGATCTCCCGAAGTCAATTACTGGACAGCATCCCAATCTGTCGCATAACCTCATTAGGAAACCACTTCCACGTCTACCACTAATGAGGGATCCTTCCCTAGATCCGCAACTGCCATACTATCTGGACAACCATCCATATTGAGCCATACTGCTACTTGATCTCTAAGTACTGGCATCAGACACATAGTTTACCTGCTGGTTATTTTTAAAAGAGTTTAATAAATCCCGGAAAATGCACCAAACACGGCCTCCTCAAGCCAGAACAAAATGGGCCGCTCACGCCACGGCACAAGACCTCTACTTTCTGTATAGCGCCTTTCATACCCCTGGCAGGATCTCTAAGGACCAATTCAGCTCCAAAAGCCCGCAGTAAGACCCTACGCTCTATACTCATAGAAGACGGCATAATAAGAATAAGTTTATATCCCTTTGTAGCTGCTATAAATGCAAGTCCTATTCCTGTATTGCCACTCGTAGGCTCCACCAAAACACTCCTTCCAGGAATAATAAGCCCTTTTTCCTCTGCATCGCTTATCATGCTTAAACCAATCATGTCCTTGACACTGCAACAAGGCTCCATAATCTCAAGCTTTGCTGCGATTTTTGATGACGCAGCCATCTACGACTTTGTTAATATATACCATTGGGGTTTTCCCGATCAAATCGGTATATCTCCAATCTAACCAGATTGCTAGCAGAAATAACAAGACGATGATCGTTGGCAAACAAATCTGAGAGATACAGATGTTTTAACAGGGGAAAATGCGATATGGTCTCCAAGGCCTCGTAACTGATAAAAATCGCTGAGAAAAACCCTCGCACCGAAAAACTCACAATGCAAACAATATTTCTCATACGCAGTTATGAAATACAATTATATTAAGCATTGCAGGTTGGATCTTGGAATTTACCGCGTCCTCAGATCCAGAACACCAACCTTGGGTATGTCAGGGCTGATGCCGAGTCTACAAGGCGTATATTCAACCAACATCGATGCGTGCATAAGAATCCGTCCTTTACTGTGTTACGGCAATGTTACCAGTTAAACCTCTCCGAAAGGCACTGAACCCTTTACCATTCAAGCAAACACGCAAATTAAGCCAGCGACAGGAAGCCGAACTGATAGTTACATGCAAAAGAAAAAAAAGGCGGTAACAAAACGCTTTCGACAACTGTGGCATTTAATGGTGGAGTTGAACGCTTTAGAAGTCTTGTCGGTGTTCATTCAGCGTTCAAGCACGTTGTTCTTTCTGATAGAAAAACGATAAAATCTGTGCATTGACAGTTAATGAAATATGACTTACAACACAGGTTCAGATCTTAGCAGCTCTGATACCATGATAAAAATGGCTAAAGCATACACAATTACAAAAATATAATCATATATCAGGCACAAATGGTGCATGTGTAATCACACTCACACACAGATTACATTGAGATCACTCTATTAAATAGAGTTTTTGAGATCCAACTTATTCCTGATTTAGATAGAGTGGTTGAGAGAATTTCTCAACCATCACAAACCAATCTCTCAAATATGGAATGTAAGCATTAATTCCAACAGATTTTCCCAACCCCTGGTGGGCGATGAACTGCCCAACCTTAAGGGGATAATCACTGCTTCATCATACACATCATGCTATCATCCCTTGGAGTCTCGAGCTGTTAAAAGAAAAGAAAAAAATCAAAAAAATGCAAAAGGCATATGAAGATGGGTGGAAAAACAAAGGTCGAGGTAACTCATTTATCACGACTGCTCCCTCCTACATCCATATACCCAACGTGTGGGCTTCCCTCAATACTTCTCCCCTTGTACCATGGTTTGGAGCCTTCCTTGTTCCCCCACCTCGTTCCACCATCACTTCACATGCTACCTGCCATCTGATGGATGTCCCATGGAACTGTCACTCCCGTAGAGGTTGAAGCCACCTAATAGGGTCCTTTTTTAACCTCTCTTGTCGAACAAGGTAACAGTTGTACGCTCTAAAGCCCATTTGGAAGTGCATACCACTATGAAGTGTCCACTCTTTCCCCTGGTTAGCAAGCTTGTTTACTTAAATGCACTAATGGATTGTTGTACTAGAAGGTGAGGAGATGCAATGGATCTTATACAGGATTGCAGGTGAGTCTCCATTTAGACTTGGACGGGGTCCAAGTCCTCCAGAGGGTCATAATGGCACTTGTAGGGGGAGCATTGACAGCCATGGGCCTCCACCACAACAAAGCATTGATTGCCACAACATGGGCTTCTTCACTGCCACACATTGCTTGTTTATACCCCAGTTATATAGAGATGATGTTGCACTTGGAATATGTTGCCCAAAAGACCACACATTTGCACCTGACACTTGGTAGCTAATCCAAGGCCCAGATGGGGTTTTGTCTCATTCGGAGAGACACGCGAGGGCACATTTCATCATTCTAGACCTTATGATGGAGCATTGACATTTGCACCTGACACTTAGCAGCTAATCTAAGGCCCAGATGGGGTTTTGTCTCATTCGGAGAGACAAGCGAGGGCACATGTCATCATTCTAGACCTTATGATGGAGCATTGACATGTTTGTTCAAGTTGGAGACCCATGAGACCATTTCTTGTGGCCAAAGGGCCACATTGGAGCACCACTTTATGTTTTGCATGGAGGTCAAGGGGCCACCCCCTTGACCATTGTTTATGGAGCCCCATCACTCATCCTGACGCTTGAGGAGTTTATTAGGCCTTCCATGGCCCTCTTTCGACATTATTGTATCATTTTCGGCCTAATTTGGATGGCTTAGTTAGCACATTTGAGCTATTTGGTGGGCTGGTCACCAATAGGATTGTTATTTGCACATTAAAGTATTTTTAGGGCCTTTATTAGGCTAATTATACCATTCAAACTTATGAGCGGCTCATATAATTGAAGAGAGCCTCGTTTTGTAACTCATCATCACTTGGATTTGGATCTCTTGTAAAAGAATTCGGACCTACAGTAGAGGATGAAATTTGGATGCTTCTTCATGAATTATGATGTTTGGATAAATTCGTTGGCTACCTTGGAGGTTCTTTTTGACAATATTGTGGATGGATATACTCTTCTTTATCTTGTCAGTTCCATACGATGCTATATTTCTATTTTGATGAATGTCTAATGCATAGAAATTGTTCTTATGGGGATTAAATGTGCCCTAATTAATGCGAATTGCTTGAACCATTGAAAACAATTGGAATTTTGCATGCGTGACTCATTAAATAAAGAATGAATGAATGTTCCTAGAGGATTGATTGATATGCATCCTTGAAACTCCATAAAATTGTCATTGAAGTATAAATTCTAGAAGTTGTTTTGTTGTTGTTGCATCCAGGGCACCGAAATTTCTTCTAGATCTCCTTGAAGAGCGAATTACCATCTCATTGTTTATCTTGACTTCATTTCTCCCAATAAGCAGGCACTGGGTCTAGAATCCTTGGTGATCTCATTAACTCAATGAAATATCATTCTTTCACCTCTTTTCTTCCTCTTTTCTTTGTCCTTCTAAGGATATGGAAATTTTCTAGGGCTTGGTGCGAAATTTTTAGGAGGAATTTTGGGATTTGTCTGGATAAATTTCTTCATTTGTGTCTCCTCTAAGCCTCCTCTAATTTTGAACGAATTTCGACGGTGGAATTTCAAATAAATGAATGCCATTGCTATTGCACCAAGTGAGAAACCTTGAAGTTGCTTTTGACTTGGGGATTTCTTGAAGGTTTTCACTTTGTAGTTCATCATTCAAAACCTTTTCTCTTAGCTATAGTTGACCATTGGATGAACTATTAGCTCAATATATCTCTCAACCCTAGGTCTCATAGTATTTCTCTCAAGGGTTTTTTGTGGTAAGTCATAATAGCTTCTCCCAAAGCTTGCACTTTCATTGAATCTTTCCATCGAATGAGCCATCCTTGCCTCACTTTGGACCCTAGTAGAGACATATTAATCATAGTTGAGAAATATTAGAAGTCTCAATCTTAGGCACTCATCATTATTGGACATTCCTGAGCCCGAGGTCGAGTCATCCTTCATAGGTCTTTCTTAGGGGATCCTTTTAGCTTCCTTTGAAGCATTTGAACCATTTTTTGAGCCTCTCCTTGAATGGGCTTTGAAAATCATTTCATATCTCGTCATTCATCCTATCATCCGAAGTGATTTCCTCCATATTGGGACTCCTCCCATCAATAAAAATCCGAGAAGAGAAGGGCACATAGGCTGAGGTGACAGTGGGCCTTTGTCCCAAAATGTTGTTGTGCCCTCTAGTTCTAGCCTACAAACTAGGCCTGCTAGTTTGAGCAGCAATAAGACACCACCCCATTGTTGCTTCTTTGTCTAGTTTATAGCATATACCTTGTTGGGTTTCCCTCTCTAAGGCCTGTTAGATTTTACGGCAACAGGATTGGAAAATGTTGCCCCAAAGGTTGATGTAGCTAAAAGAATGGAAAAGCATAATATGGCCACAATGAGAGAGAGAAAATCAAAATGCAAAAGATGGTTGGGACATAACTTAGCATGTGGGCAAAAGCCTACCATGAGCTCTACCCTCCTCATTAGCCATCACTTGGTTCCTAAGCACTTGATGCTCCATCTCATTAAAAGGAACCCTTGCATGTCCCAACCTTGATGAGCGATAAATTGCCTCACCATAAGGTATAAATTAAATGCTATTTCATAAAGAGCAAGCTTTAGATCCTTGAGCCATACACCAAAATACAAAGCATTATCAAAAAGAAGTAAAAGGTGCACCAGAGGGGTGGAAAAAGCAGGTTGAGCAAGGTGACTCATGCATTCACGATTGCTACTTCAATTATATCTATACAGTGAATTGCTTAGAGGGTGATATTAAGGACAAATATCCCAAGATAGACAATTTTTTTGATGATATGAAGTTATTTGTTATAGCATGATTTTTTGGATGCTAGAGGCCATCTAGAACCTATTTCTTGATGTATTTTCGGTTCAAAGATGGATTGCACTCGCTACTATTTTGGTTATGTGCACCCTTACATGATATATAAATGAGAACTTGTAACTTGTGGATGTGGTTGATGAAGATTATAACTTCTAGATGATTGATGTTTATATGGTTAAATCATGTTTTATGCTTTTTATATCTAATTCATCATTCTACATGCTTTTGTTGACATATATGCATCAAAATATATAAAATATATATATTATATAAAAATTCGCTCGTGAACCAAGAGCCATAGTTGCGGGGGAGTCCCCCCCCTTCGAATTGCTCCCGGAGCACGCTCTGAACGTGAGCAAATCGAGAGCGACCAGGGAGAGCACTCCCTCACTCCGTTCCACCATCACTTCACATGTTACCTGCCATCTGATGGATGTACCATGGACCTGTCACTCCCTTAGAGGTTGAAACCACCTAATAGAGTCCTTTATTAACCTCTCTTGTCAAGTAAGGTAACACTTGTACAATCTAAAGCCCATTTGGAAGGGCATACCACTATGAAGTGTCCACTTTTGCCCCTGGTTAGCAAGCTTATTTACTCAATTGTACTAGTGGATTGTTGTACTAGAAGGTGAGGAGATGCATTGGATCTTATATAGGATCGTAAGTGGGTCTCCATTTGGACTTGGTCTCCCTAGACAGGGTCCAATCCCTCCAGAGGGTTATAATGGCACTTGCAGGGTGAGCGTAGAGAGACATGGGCCTCCCCACAGCAATGCATTGATTGTCACAGCATGGACTTCTTCAGTGCCACACATTGCTTGTTTATGTCGTGGTTATATAGAGATGATGATGCACTTGGACCATGTTGCCCAACTGACCACACATTTGCAATTGACACTTGGTAGCTGATCCAAGGCCCAAATGGGGTTTTGACTCATCCAAAGAGACACGAGAGGGCACATGTCATCATTCTAGCCCTTATCATGAAGCATTGACATGTTTGTTCCAGTTGGAGACCCATGAGACCATTTCTTGTGCCCAAAGGGGCACCTTGGAGCGCAACTTTACGTTTTGCTTGGAGGTCAAGGGGCCACCCCCTTGACCATTATTTATGAAGCCCCATCACTCATCATGACACTTGAGGAGTTTATTAGGCCTTCCATGGCCCTCTTTCGACATTATTGTACCATTTTCAACCTAATTTGGATCGCTTAGTTAGCACATTTGAGCTATTTGATGGGCTTGTCACCAATAAGATTGTTATTTGCACATTAAAGTATTTCTAGGGGCTTTATTAAGCTAATTAGACCATTCAAGCTTATGAGATGCTCATATAATTGA
Source organism: Pinus taeda (assembly GCA_000404065.3). Classification (NCBI taxonomy): domain Eukaryota; kingdom Viridiplantae; phylum Streptophyta; class Pinopsida; order Pinales; family Pinaceae; genus Pinus; species Pinus taeda. The sequence goes on along the minus strand of APFE030261015.1, from coordinate 238,060 downwards.
AGAGAGCCTCATTTTATAACTCATCATCACTTGGATTTGGGATCTCTCTTGTAAAAGAATTTGAACCTTGTAGCATAAAAACTTACGCTGAATCTCGAAGAACCGATAACTTGAAAACTTGAATGTTAAAATACACAGAAGGTATTTAAAAACAATTTATTAATATATAAAATTGTATAAGATATAAGATGATTTGAATGTACAATGAGGACCTTGCTTTTATACCTCAAAAGGTGACCTTTCGTGAATGGGCATGTCTTTTCACTTAATTTAATGACTAATTAACCTAAATAATATTTATATTTATTTTATTTAGCTAATTGTTATGAATTATATTCATAACATAGTCTCTCCCTTCGGAAGCTTTATCCTCAAAGCTTTAATACTGGGGTTTTCTTCACTTAGTCGCTATCGATGTGTACGACTTGGTCATTGATTCGTCATGTAGCTTATCAGTACTATTTTTTTGGATTTTTTTTGTTATATATATATTATATTATATATGTCGTAAGTTTTTTTTGGTTTAAATTGAACTTATACAAATATTTAATTGAATTATAATAATTAATATTGCATTATATAATTAGTAATTTTATGCTATAAAAATTATATAGTTATATAATTTAAAATTTAATTAAATCGACAAGTTATAGTCGTGACCAGAGGGTCACGTTGTTTGACTGTGGCCGTTGTTTTCAGCAGATCCTTTATTCGACGGGTGGCAATAACAGTGGAGATTGCAGCGGAGAAAAAAGCGTATGGTAAGGTAACAATGGTGGAAATGGACGCGACAAGAAGGGTAACGGGATAGTGACGCGTGAATGACAAAGGCATGGATAGCGGATGAGGTTTTTACGACGGAGGGGTGTTGAGAGGTGTCGGTGAGCACAACCAACGCGATAGAGGAATGTGAACATGGACCTGGATTACATGTAATTAGGATGAGGAGGAGGACGGAATCTGCCATCGTCATTTCTGCAAGGATGGTATCTGGCAAAGGGGCCACTCTGAGAGTTATAAGTGTAATATATCCATCCAGCATTAGCATCATCAAATGATGTTCCAGCTCCTCTACAACGAACAAATTCACCTTCTCCAAATTCCATATCCACTTCCATGGCAACAACTTGAGAAACATTTGGTCAGGCTGAATAGGACGTGATGATGTTGTTGTCTCTACAAGTACCTCAGTACTCTCAAAGTGCAGCTCCTCCAACACGTTATGCACTCCTAACCTAATATAGATAATTCCCAATTGCATGCCGAAATCTATAAGTGGCCAATGTGAAGAAACACCAAATCTGATATACCAATCTAACAAAAGCAAATGGATTTTGAGTACTTTAGAGGTTGTCATAATCGCCCGAGCAACTATAGCTCGGGGTTCATATTGAAGAAAAGGCGTTGTGTGCAACGAGTCTGTAATGAAAACTTCAACCAAATGCATTATCCAAGGCTTGCCCAAATGTGTAGTTTGTTCATTAATTATCGCAACTACTTCGTGAAAAAGTTCATTTGGACATAAATTTATAATAAGACCAGTCTTTGTAAGCATTGCAATCACCAGTTCCTCCGCTTCACTAATGCTTGGCTGAATCGTAATCGAAGAATCTAGATCTTCACAACCTGTCTTCCCACTTCCAAGTCCCTCTCCTTTCCAACCCATCTTTGACAATATCTTATGCCCAACATTATCTGACTGAATTTTTGCCTTCTTTGCTGCTTCCCTATAAGCTTTCTGGGCATCAGCATCATTGCAAGATGCTAGAAATTTTTCTAGCTCGTCAGGAGGAATGTAGTCACCCATGTGGTGACCTTTCTTTGGTGGACACGATAGGGAAGCTAGAGGGGGCATTTCATATTTGGTCTACTTAGGTGGTTTCCTTAGCTCTTCTGCTGCAGCTTTCTTCACATAGTATTCCATCATGGCTACTGGATCTGCTGTTGTGGGTGGTGGCTCAATAGTGCGGTCACCAGAGGAACAAGCTACATGAGTTGATTGATTTGACCATCTTGTATCTACACCACCAACATCATAGAGTGCAGATGTTGGAGTTTGATAATTTGTTCGCTGTTGAGGAGCACCTTTTTGCAAATTACTGCCTTGTCGTGATGTTGTATTGCTTGTATTGGCAGTCCCAACATTCTGAGAATCCCTCGTCTATGAAAGTGCTCTTTCTTCTTCAGAGACACGATATTCATAATATTTGTAGTCAAGACAATGTACATCGAATAAGAACCTGAAAGGTGTATTGCCAGGATTTTTTTGCCTGGTAATATTTTCAAACTGTCTCCCATTCTTTGCCACAAAACATGCTAACTTGTCAACAACTTTCTTTACTTCTGGATCATTGGGTGGAGATGGTACATTTTGGGGGGCATCTTGCGAATCCTCAACTGTATTTGATGCCTCCAACTTTAATCTCTTTGACTGTCTGTCCAAGCTCCTTTTCCCATCTTCACTTTCAACTTCAACTTCATTTGGATCATCATCTTTATCTTCATCAAATATATCATTTATTACACCTTCATTTTGATTATCACTATTTTGGTCAACATCTTCTTCTCCTGCTTCACCTTGTTCTGTTCCTTATTATTGATTTCCTTTATACATACTTTAACTTCTGCACATGATTTTTCTAAACGCAGAAATGCTTCTTGAATACTAAGTTGTTCAATGTAATCAAGATGTGAATGTAATGACACATTGTGCGAAGAACTACGTTCAAAGGCCCGCATGATTATATCATGTGTCATGGCTCCGATACCACTGTAGCATAAAAACTTATGCTGAATCTCGAAAGACCGATAACTTGAAAACTTGAATGTTAAAATACACAAAAGGTATTTAAAAATAATTTATTAATATATAAAATTGTATAAGATATAAGATGATTTGAATGTACAATGAGGACCCTGCTTTTATACCTCAGTAGGTGACCTTTCGTGAACGGGCATGTCTTTTCACTTAATTTAATGACTAATTGACCTAAATAATATTTAATTATTTAATATTTATATTTATTTTATTTAGCTAATTGTTATGAATTATATTCATAACAAACCTATAGTAGAGGATGAAATTGGGATGCTTCTTGATGAATTATGATGTTTGGATAAATTCGTTGCCTATCTTGGAGCTTCTTCTTGACAATATTGTGGATGGATATACTCTTCTTTATCTTGTGAGTTCCATACAATGCCATGTTTCTATTTTGATGAATGTCTAATACATGGAAATTGTTCTTGTGGTGATTAAATGTGCCCTAATTAATGTGAATTGCTTGAACCACTGAAAACTATTGGAATTTTGCATGTGTTACTCATTAGATAAAGAATGAATGAATGTTCCTAGAGGATTGATTAATATGCATCCTTGAAACTCCATAAAATTGTCATTGAAGTATAAAATTCTAGAAGTTGTTTTGTTGATGTTGCATCCAGGGAACCAAAATTTCTTCTAGATCTCCTTGAAGAGCGAATTACCATCTCATTGTTTATCTTGACTCCATTTCTCCCAATAAGCAGGCACTGGGTCTAGAATCCTTGATGATCACATTAACTCGACGAAATATCATTCTTTCACCTCTTTTCTTCCTCTTTTCTTCGTCCCTCTAAGGATAAGGAGATTTTCTAAGGCTTGGTGCGCAATTTTAGGGAGGAATTTTGGGATTCTGTCTGGATAAATTTATTCATTTGTGTCTCCTCTGGGCATCCTCTAGTTTTGAATGAATTCCGACAGTGGAATTTCAAATAAATTGATGTCCTTGCTATCGCACCAAGTGGGATCCCTTGAATCTGTGTTTGACTTAGGGATTTCTTTAAGGTTTGCACTTTGTAGTTCATCATTCAAAACCTTTTACCTTAGCTATAGTTGACCATTGGATGAACCTTTACCTCAATATATCTGTCAAAGCTAGGTCTCATAGTATTTCTCTCAAGGGTTTTTTTGTGGAAAGTCATCCCAGCTTCTCCCAAAGCTCGCACTTTCATTGAATCTTTCCAATGAATGAGCCATCCTTGCCTCACTTTGGACCCTAGTATAGACATATTAATCATAAGTGAGAAATATTGGAAGCCTTGATCTTAGGAACTCATCATTACTAAACATTCTTGAACTTGAGGTCTAGTCATCCTTCATAGGTCTTTCATCCTTCATAGGTCTTTCTTAGGGAGACTTTCAGCTTCCTTTGAAGCATTTGAACCATTTGTTGAGCCTCTCCTTGAATGGGCTTTGGAAATCATTTCATATCTCATCATTGATCCTATCATCCAAAGTGATTTCCTCCATACTGGACTCCTCCCGTTGGTGAAAATCCGAGAAGAGAAGGGGACATAGCTTGAGGTGACAATGGGCCTTTGTCCCAAAATGTTGTGCCTTCTAGTTCTAGTCTACAAACTAGGCCAACTAGTTTGTGCAGCAACAAGGCACTACCCCATTGTTGCTTCTTGGTCTAGTTTATACCTTGTTGGGTTTCCCTCTCCAAGGCCTGTTGGATTTTGTGGCAACAGGGTTGGAAAACGTTGCCCCAAAGGTTGATGTAGCTAAAAGAATGGAAAAGCATAATATGGCCACAATGAAAGAGAGAAAATCAAAATGCACAAGATGGTTGGGACATAAGTTAGCATATGGGCAAAAGCCTAGCATGAGCTCTAACCTCCTCATTAGCCATCCCCTAGTTCCCAAGCACTTGATGCTCCATCTCCTTAAAAGGCACCCTTGCACGTACCAACACTGATAAGCGATAAATTGCCTCATCATAACGTATAAAATAAATGCTATGTCATAAAGAGCAAGCTTTGGATCCTTGAGCCATACACCAAAATACAAAGCGTTATCAAAAAGAAGTAAATGGTGCATCAGAGGGGTGGAAAATGCAAGTTGAGCAGGGCGACTCATGCATCCACGATTATTGCTTTTGTTATATCTATATAGTTAGGATGTGGACTTCCATTTGCTAGTTATATCTATAATGTTAATTACTTAAGGGTGATATTAATAACAAAGATCCCAAGATAGGCAATGATTTTGATGATATGTAGCTATTTGTTATAGCATGAATTTTTTGGAAGCTAGAGGCCATCTAGAGCCCTATTTGTTGATGTATTTTCGGTTTAGAGATTGATTGCACTCTATGTTATTTTAGTTATGTGCACCCTTACATGTTATATAAATGAGAACTTGTAACTTGTGGACGTGGTTGATGAAGATTATAGCTTCTAGATAATTGATGTTATATGGTTTAATCCGTGTTTTTATGATTTTTATATCTAATTCATCATTCTACATGCTTTCGTTGACATATATGCATCAAAATATATTACAGAAAATATTATATAAAAATTTGCTCCCGAAACGGAATCCATAGTTGCGGGAAAGTGGCTCACCCCCTTTTGAATTGCTCCCGAAGCAGGCTCTAAGCGGGAGCGAATCGGGAGCGCACTCCCCCACTCTGTTCCACCATCACTTCACATGCTACCTGCCATCTGATGGATGTACCATGGACCTGTCACTCACTTAGAGGTTGAAACCACCTAATAGGGTTTTTTATTAACCTCTCTTATCGAGTAAGGTAACACTTGTACACTCTAAAGCCCATTTGGAAGGGCATACCACTATAAAGTGCCCACTTTTGCCCCTAGATAGCAAGCTTATTTACTCAATTGCACTAATGGATTGTTGTACTGGAAGGTGAGGAGATACATTGGAGCTTACACAAGATTGCAAGTGGGTCTCCATTTGGACCTGTTCTCCCTATACAGGGTCCAAGCACTCCGGAGGGTCATAATAGCACTTGTAGGGTGAGCATTGAGAACCATGGACCTCCACCACAACAAAGCATTGATTGCCACAACATGGGCTTCTTCACTGCCACACATTATGCCCCAGTTATATAGAGATGATGATGCACTTGGACCATGTTGCCCAACTAACCACACATTTGCACCTGACACTTGGTAGCTGATCCAAGGCCCAAATGGGATTTTGTCTCATCTAGAGAGACACAAGAGGGCACATGTCATCATTCTAGCCCTTATGTTGGAGCATCGACATGTTTGTTCTAGTTGGAGACCCATGAGACCATTTCTTGTGCCCAAAGGGGCACCTTGGAGCACCACTTTATGTTTTGCTTGGAGGTCAAAGGGCGACCCCCTTGACCATTGTTTGTGGAGCACCATCACTCATCATGACGCTTGAGGATTTTATTAGGCCTTCCATGGCCCTCTTTCAACATTATTGTACCATTTTTGGCCTAATTTGGATGGCTTAGTTAGCTTTGAGCTATTTGGTGTGCTTGTCACCAATAGGATTGTTATTTGCACATTAAAGTACTTTTAAGGGCTTTATTAGGCTAATTAGACCATTCAAACTTATGAGAGGCTCATATAAATTGAAGAGAGCCTCATTTTGTAACTTATCATCACTTGGATTTGGGATCTCTCTTGTAAAAGAATTTGGACCTGCAGTAGAGGACGAAATTTGGATGCTTCTTGATGAATTATGATGTTTGGATAAATTCGTTGGCTATCTTGGAGCTTCTTTTTGACAATATTGTCGATGGATATACTCTTCTTTACCTTGTAAGTTACATACGATGCTATGTTTCTATTTTGATGAATGTCTAATACATGGAAATTGTTCTTATGGTGATTAAATGTGCCCTAATTAATGCGAATTGCTTGAACCATTGGAAATTATTGGAATTCTGCATGTGTTACTCATTAGATAAAGAATGAATGAATGTCCCTAAAGGATTGATTAATATGCATCCTTGAAAATCCATAAAATTGTCATTGAAGTATGGAATTCTAGAAGTTGTTTTGTTGTTGTTGCATCCAAGGCACCGAAATTTCTTCAAGATCTCCTTGAAGAGCGAATTACCATCTCATGGTTTATCTTGACTCCATTTCTCCCAATAAGTAGGCACTGGGTCTAGAATCCTTGGTGATCACATTAACTCAACGAAATATCATTCTTTCACCTCTTTTCTTCCTCTTTTCTTCGTCCATCTAAGGATAAGGAGATTTTCTAGGGCTTGGTGTGAAACTTTGGGATTCTGTATGAATAAATTTCTTCATTTGTGTCTCCTCTAGGCATCCTCTAGTTTTGAACGAATTCCGACAATGGAATTTCAAATAAATTGATGCCCTTGCTATCGCACCAGGTGGGAACCCTTCAAATTGCTTTTGACTTGGGGATTTCTTGAAGGTTTGCACTTTGTAGTTCATCATTCAAAACCTTTTCTCCTAACTATAGTTAACCATTAGATGAACCTTTACCTCAGTATATCTCTCAACGCTAGGTCTCATAGTATTTCTCTCAAGGGTTTTTTCATGAAAGTCATCCTAGCTTCTCCCAAAGCTCACACTTTCACTGAATCTTTCCTTTGAATGAGCCATCCTTGCCTCACTTTGAACCCTGGTATAGACATATTAATCATAAGTGAGAAATATTGAAGTCTTGATCTTAGGCACTCGTCATTATTGAACATTCCTGAGCTCAATGTCTAGTCATCCTTCATATGTCTTTCTTGAGGAGCCTTTATGCTTCCTTTGAAGCATTTGAACCATTTGTTGAGCCTCTCCTTGAATGGGCTTTGGAAATCATTTCATATCTCGTCATTCATCCTATCATCCAAAGTGATTTCCTCCATACTGGGACTCCTCCCGTCGGTGAAAATCCGAGAAGAGAAGAGGACATAGGCTGAGGTGACAGTGAGCCTTTGTCCCAAAATGTTGTTGTGACCTCTAGTCCTGGCCTACAAACTAGGCTTGCTAGTTTGTCCAGCTACAAGATACTACCCCATTGTTGCTTCTTGGTCTATCGTATACCTTGTTGGGTTTCCCTCTCCAAGGCTTGTTGGATTTTGCAACAACAGGATTGGAAAACTTTGCCCCAAAAGTTGATGTCGCTAAAAAAATGGAAAAGCATAATATGGCCACAATGAAAGAGAGAAAATCAAAATGCAAAAGATGGTTGGGAAATAAGTTAGCACGTGGGAAAAAGCTTAGCATGAGCTCTACCCTCCTCATTAGCCATCACCTAGTTCCTAAACACTTGATGCTCCATCTCATCAAAAGGAACCTTTGCATGTCCCAACCCTGATGAGCGATAAATTGCCTCATCATAAGGTATAAATTAAATGCTATGTCATAAAGAGAAAGCTTTGGATCCTTGAGCCATACACCAAAATACAAAGCATTATCAAAAAGAAGTAAAAGGCACACCAGAGGGGTGGAAAAAGCAGGTTGAGCAAGGTGACAATTGCATTCACGATTGTTGCTTCCATTATATCTATACAATTAGGTTGTGGACTCCCATTAGCTGGTTGTATCTATACAGTTAATTGCTTAGCAGGGGATATTAATGACAAAGATCCCAAAACAGGCAATGATTTTGATGATGTTTGTTTTAGGGCTTTTGTGGAAGTTTTTTACAGTGGTGTGATCCGGATTGTCCACAGTTTTTTGTTCATTGTGTCGACGTTTCAAACCCCAAAGGGGGTCCATCATCAGGACAAATCAGAAAGATAGAAAAAGAATGATATGTAGCTATTTGTTATAGCAAGATTGTTTTGGAAGCAAGAGGCCATCTAAAGCATGTTTGTTGATGTATTTTCAATTCATGATGGATTGCACTCGATGTTATTTCGGTTATGTGCACCCTTACATGTTATATAAGTGAGAACTTGTAACTTGTGGATGTGGTTGATGAAGATTATAACTTCTAGATGATTGATGTTATATGGTTTAATCCATGTTTTTATGATTTTTTATATCTAATTCATCATTCTACATGTTTTTGTTGACATAATGCATGAAAATATATAGAAATATATATTATATAAAATTTGCTCCCGAACCGAGAGCCATAGTTGCGAGGGAGCAACTCCCCCCCTTACAAATTGCTTCCAGGCCATACTCTGAGCGGGAGCGAATCGAGAGCGACCCGTGAGTGCACTCCTGAAATTCACTCCCACAACAACAACAACAACAACAAAAAATCGCTCCCGAGTTCCTAGTTTTTTCACAAAACTTTTTTCACAAAGATGTTCCAAACGCAAAAAGCAAAATATATATATATGAATAAGCCAACCTAATATTCAAGCTTATGGCCCTAGTATTGGTATGCAATTCATGGTAATGTTAAATTCTTAAAGTAAAAGTGATATTCTCCTTTTCTTTCATTTCATCATTTTACTTGAAAGTTTTTAAAATTACCATGAAATGAATCAGGATGTTTGAGAGTGGTTCCAACCTCGTTGGATTTCATATGGAGAAAGTAGAATTTGAGATCTCACTCAAAATCTAGGAGACTTATCAGTTTTTCAGGATTTCAAGATTAGGGGGATTGCAATGTTTCCATTGGATCTTGTCACGTACTAGGGTATGGGACTCATATTTAATCAAGAGCACCAAGGCCTCTATGTACCTTCATGTTAGTGACATTGGTTGTCGAACTCCTCTATCATGACACTACAAAAAATATACCCATCACTCAAACAAAATCTTGACTTGACATGCTACATTTTTTCTATCTTACGTCAATTGCTTAGAGGGTGATATTAATGACAAAGATCCCAAGGTAGGCAATGATTTTGATGATATGTAGCTATTTGTTGTAGCATGATGTTTTGGATGCTAGAGGTCATCTAGAGCCCCTATTTATTGACATATTTTCAGTTCATAGATGGATTACACTCTATGCAATTTTGGTTATGTGCACCCTTACAGGCTATTTAAATGAGAACTTGTAACTTGTGGACGTGGTTGATGAAGATTACAACTTTTAGATGATTGATGTTATATGGTGTAATCTATGTTTTTATGCTTTTTTATATCTAATTCATCATTCTACATGTTTTTGTTGACATATATGCATCAAAATATATAAAGACATATATTATATAAAAATTCACTCCTATTCACCCCCAAACCAAGAGCTCCTATAAATGTCGCTCCCTGCTCCTGCTTCCCAGTGACCTTGCCGAGAACTTTTGAAAATGTCACTCCCCACTCCAACTCCCATGTAACCTTGGTCCATACTAAATGTCCAAAACATTAAGTAAAAGCACCCAATCGCAAAATGATCAAAGCACTTGTTGAAAAGTAGTCGACCTTCATCCAAGAGGAATGTCAGATAGTGAGAGGTGTAGTGAATAATGCAAATGGTGGAGGAGCGAGCATATCATCATCATCAAGCTAATGCGTAGGGCTGCTAGTTGGCTACTTGTCCAAAATAGAAGAAACGTTTTCTCCTAGTGGTTACCTAAGTCACTGGATTCGCCCTAGAGGCCCCTCGAATCCCGAATCCATCGAATCCGACACGATTCGGTCCGGATTCGTGTCCAAATCATCTAACTCGTCGTGTCCTTTTCTGACACGTCGAATCCGAGGTCGTGTCACGATTTTGAAAAGCGTGTCGCGAATTTTGGAATCGTGTCCTGTTTCCAGGACTTGCTAAGCTCAGCGCGGGTATGAAAAGGGCGTGTTTGCTCATTAATATTTTCATTTGGCAAGTGATCTGTGCTGTTGCAGCAAGGAGTAGAGCATTCAACAAGGAGAATCGACCACCGGTCCACCAGGTAAGTGCATTTGAATTTTAGTATGGACCCTGCGGTTGTTATGAATGGGGTCGATTTGTAATGACTCCCAACACATTCTAATTTCTAATAGTGAAAAAGTAGTTGCATGAGCTCTTTATTGGCACTGGTCTCAAGTCAATTGCTATTGTGGAAAGTTGGAAACGGGCTTTAATTAGTTGTAAACTTGTACATATATCATGTTTCTTCAATATGCAAATGAAGTTGACAGTCACGACTCACTAGTGTATCAATACGCAAATGAAGTTGCATAACAATGTTCTACTTCTCTTATTATCTGTTTACCTGTCCCTCATTGATGTATATAACATTTATGATTTGGATATTGTATGTTTACCTGTCCGGCTGTCCCTAATTGACGTATCTGTTTACCTGTCCCTCATTGGGATCTAACTTGTTCTTGATGAAACCCTTGTTTAGGGCATAATTTTTGTTGTCCTAAATACCTTAGGAACAGCTCCTACTGTCCTACATCTGGTTATGAAATCTCCACGACCTGCAGCCTCCAAGCAGCTCCATGCAACAGACTTTTCTGACCTCGGATTACCAGTCAAGCCCTTTGACAATCCTCGGTCTCCATCTACAGGTTTGTGGCCTATATTTCTTCACTTGTTGGAGTCCATATCTCAGTCTTAAAAGGCCTTCTCACCTGGGTTGTGTCTTGAGGTAACTCTGGCTTCTATTCTGCCAGCAACCAAGCTTTATGGCCTCCTTTTCATGGTGAACAGAGGCTTGGCCATCCTCCACAGAATTGTGGCCATTCTCTCATAGATCAGAGAATATAATGCCTATTCTCGGCCTCTCCTCCCACAGGATCAAACTACAATCTTGGAGAAAACTTGGCTGCCCAAATACACTGAAATCCTGTACGAGCTTGGCAAGATCAAAACCCTTCTTTGCTGCAAGTCATGAAATTTCAAATAACTTTATATCTGGACAGTGGAATCTATTTAATTATAGTTTAATAAATTTAAATTTTATGTGTATTGTAACCATGAATTTCTCATAATTTTATGTGTATTTTTTGCATTTTTTACAGCAGTTTGTATTATTGTATATGATTTTTTATTTACAAATTTGTGCATGCTTTGTTCATTTTTTTTTACAGGTAAACCGTAACAGTGTTCATGGCTCAATCAAAGGCAACAGTTAGGGGGCAAAGGAAGGGCAAGAATGTCATGGGTAGAGATCTCCCTCCTCCCCCAATATCATCAGAGTCTGCTGAAAGTAATGTTGAAGGAAGAAGACTTAGAGACATTGATAAATATCCATTGTGGAAATATGTCACAAAAGAGGATGGGCCAGACAACAAGGGAAAGGGAGGAGGCAATGTGCAATGATGATGCAACTTTTGTAACATTTTTTTCAAAAGCACATATTACCGTGTGAAATCACATTTGTTGGCTTTACCTGGTTGTGGGATTGCATCTTGTAGAGCTATTACTTCACAAAAGAGAAAAGAATTGGAAAAGGAGGCCAACGTTGGTATGGAACATGTGGCACTGGCTTCAAAATCAAAAAAACCCAAGAATGAAGACCCCCTTCCATTTTTGAGGAAAGCCACCACCAAATTTCCATTTGAGAGTTCTACTTCTACTAGGGGACAAGCATCAAAAAGAAGAGTGCTTGGTCCAATGGACAAGATTTTCCTAAAAGAGAGACCGGAAGAGCTTGATCTCACCATTGCCTTCTTCTTCTATCAAAACTTCATATCATTTAATGTTGCACGTTCACCTTTATTTGTTGAGATGTGCCGAGCTCTAACTCAAGGGGCTCCAGCAGGGTATGTGCCTCCTGGGTCAAAGAAGCTGAGAACCACATTGTTGACGAAGGCAAAAAAAGAGGTGCAAAAAATGCTTGAGCCTATTGTGGCATCATAGCCAACATCTGGGGTTAGCATTGTTTCTAATGGATGAACAGATCCAGCATGACACCCAATCATCAACTTCATGGTCTCTTCCTTGAATGGTCCAGTTTTCATGAAAGCAATGGATACACTTGGCGAATACAAGGATGCACAATTTATTGGTGAGTTATTTATTGAAGTTGTTGAAGATGTAGGTGTTGATTCTTGTGTGCAAATCATTACAGATAATGCACCTGTTTGCAAGGCTATTGGCATGATTGTGGAAGCTAAATATCCACAAGTGTTTTGGACACCTTGCATTGTCCATTCATTGAACTTAGCACTGAAATCCATTGCTTCTGATGTGCTTTGGATTGGAAGCATTATTGAGGATGCAAGACATATCCGTAACTTTGTGCAAATCATACAAATGCCCTCACTATCTACAAGGAGTATACCAATCTATCATTGTTGAAGATTGTTGATACACGGTTTGCCTCTTCCTTCATGATGTTGAAGAGGTTGAGAGGAGGTTCAAGACCGCTCTTGCGGTCCAGTTATTTCTGAGTTTTGCGTCTTTTTGGAGAAGACCGATCAGGCAGCCTTAAAAGGTGAAGGCACGGTACTAGAATGAATGCTTGGTGGGAGAGGGTAAAGATCTTAATTATTCGGTATCATGGCACCCTATCATCTCTTTTGCTTAGAGTTCGCAGATACAGACAACCATCCTAGAGAGGTTTTTATAGGATGGGATTCCATGATTGAATCTGTGAGGAGCATTATTCTACAGAGTGAGTGCCCCCAGTATGAGACATCAACAGAGGCCTTCTGCGATACCATACATGATATTCTTGTCAGCAGATGGGACAAGAATTGTACACCTTTACATTGTTTGGCTCACTCATTGAACCCCAAATACTATAGCCATGAGTGGCTGAATGGTGGACCTTCCCGTAGATTCCCTCCTCACATGGATGCTGAAATCTCACAGGGGAGGAAAGAGGCATTCAGGAGGATTTATTAGGATAGTGCATTGCTTGCTGAGGTGGAGGATGCCTTTGCAGAGTTTTCCACTGGCACTGGTCGATTTGGAGGTTATGATGTGATTAGAGACAGGGGGCTTAAGAAGCCCTATTCTTAGTGGGAAAATCATGGGGCAACAAGCCCTCCTCTTCAGCAGTTAGCCATCAGGCTCCTCCCTCAGGTGACTTCATCCTCTTGTTGCGAGAGGAATTGGAGCACATATGGGAATTTGTATAGTGTGAAGAAGCGCAGGCTTGAGCAGTCCAAGGCAAAGACAATGGGGTATGTGCACACCAACCTTCGTCTTATTTACAGGCAGAGGGAAGAGTTGTTGAGGGGAAAGACAAAGATGTGGGATGTCTCTCCTAATGATATGAGTCTGGACACCATTGTTGAGTTGGCATTGGCCAACATGGATCTCAATGATCCAGTGCTAGAGCCTGTTAGATTTGATGACTTAGAGGGGTCAACCTCCACACCAACAGATGCAGAGGCGACTATGGATACAGGGAAGGAGGAGGATGCAGAGGAGAGCAGTGGCGACCATGATGATGAGGACAGTGATGCTGATTCCAATGTTGATTGATGCCTTGAGGCTTGTATACGTGTAGTTGTTTTATATTTTCTATTTCTATTTGCCATTGGCATTGCACCAACACTACCTATGTAACACATTTTGATTTGATGACTTAATGAGAAAACTACAGTTGCCAGTGTGTTTATCTTACTATCTTGTAGTTGTAAGTTGTCTTTCAATTATGAATTA